>MU392587.1:0-243761 GCA_022578505.1 Nemania abortiva
ATATTATTATTAAATAATTATAAAAGCTATAAAATATATAAATTTAAATAAAAAGCTAAAAAAACTAGTATTATTATTTTTTTATTGTTAAAGTATATATTTTATATATTATAGCTATTAAATATTAATATTTTTTAAATATATAAAGTTTATTTAAATTAAAAAATATTTTTAGCTATTTAAAATAATATTATTAATTATATTAAAAATAACTTTTTAGCAAAATTATAGTTAATATAAAATAATATTTTTAAATAGTTAATAATTTTTAATATATAAGCTAAAACAAAAATATTGCTATAAAATTTTAAAGTAATTTTATTAATAATTATAAATTTAATATTTTTAATTATAAATTTAACTTTTTTATAATATAAATAAAAATATATTTTATTACTAAAAAAAATAATAAAAAATAGCAGTAATAATATAGCTATACTATAAACATTTTTAATAAATAGATTTAAAAAATTATATAATAAAAATAAAAACAAAAAAAAAAAAACAATATTAATATTAAATATATTATTATTAAAAAAATTATATTAATATATTAAATAGCAACTTAAAGTTTATATAATTAATTAAAAGCTTTTAATATTTAATGTTTTAAAAACTTTTAATAGCTATAATTTATTAGCAATAATATTAATAATTAATAGTTTAAAAATATTAAAAAAATATTATTGTTTTTATAAAAGCTTTTTTAAATATAAAACTTATAAAAAAAAAACTTAAATAATAAAAAAATATAGTTTATTATTTATTAAAAATATATAACTATATATAGTAAACAAAAATAAACAGCAAAAAAAATTAATTAATAATAAAAAAGCTAAAAAAGCAGCTAAAGCAAAAAAAAATAAATTAATTTATATATATAACTAAGTTATATATATAAAAAAGTTTTTTAAAAAAAAAAATATAATAAATAGTTATATTATTATAAAAGCTTATAAATTATTAGTTAATAATTTATTAAAGTTAAAACTTTTATATTAATAGTAATAAAAAATAAAAAATATATTTAAATAGCTTATTTTTAAAACTAAAAAAAATAGCTTTAATAAAATTTAAAAAAATAATTTTAGTTAAGCAATAAAAACAAAAAAATTAATATTTAAAATAACTTATTTTATAGCTATAATAGTTAAATATTAGTAAGTTCTAACTAAAAAATAGTACTAAAAAAAAGTATATAAATAAAAAAAAAAAATAAAAAAACATATAACTTAAATGCTATATATTAAGCTAAATTTAAAAGTTTTTAATAAAATAATTTTAGCTTAAATAGAATTACTAATAGTAAGTATATAAAAAAAAGCAAATATAAAACATATTTATAAAAAAACGTAGGCCTTATTAGCAGTTATAAAAAACTATAATAATATTAATAAAACAAACAACAAAAAAAAAGCTAAAAAAAAATATAAAAACAACAAATTTATAAATACTAATAATAAAATGCTTAAAATAAATATATAAAATATAAATTAAATAAAATTTAAAAGATTAATTAAAAATAAGTTTTATTAAAGGTTTTAAATAGTTTAAAGATTAAAAGTTTAAAAGGTTTTAAAAGTTTAATATAAGTAGGTAGTATAAGTAAGTAGTAGGTAGTACAAGTAGGTAGTATAAGTAGGTGGTATAAGTAGGTGGTAGTACAAGTAGGTAATGTAAGTAGGTCAAGTAGGTCAGGTTAGTTAAATAGGTAGGTCAGGTCAGTTAGAGCAGTTAAGGCAGTTAAAGCTTTAGTCCCCACATAAAATTAAACTATTAAAAAATATTTGTTCCTTGGCATACAAATAACCTGTCGATCTAACAAAACAGAAATACATCAATTTTAGTATAATTTGTATGTTAGCCTAAGTACCAAAATTTCTCAAATTACTGGTCCATTTCGCTAATTAAAAACCCAGGCTAGAGGGCCAGAACCCCCTCCCATAAGCCTGGAGACGTTAGTCCGGGCGGGTAGCCATACTTGCGTTTAACTACATACCTACATTAGCGCAAGGGGGGGGTTGATTGAGATGGTCACAGTGATTCTCTCCATTCTGGAGACTGTCATAATATTTTCAAGACTACGTTTCTAGTTAAAGACTATTACGGTGATTGTCATACATTCGTGACTGAATATTTCGTAAAAGCGATGTTATTTCAGAAATGGTTTTACGAATGGAGACTGTCACAGCCAGTTATATGATTCTCTTGGGTCCAAGACTATCACGGCCGCATAAAACGATTACAGCCGGTCGAAATGATCACGGCTACGCCCCTTCTACCTACGACCGCGACTGCCTCTACAACCTACGAGTTCTTATAATGGCCAATAACTACCTTCTAGTCTGTGAATGAAACAAGTGACCCGTAGTATAATCGTATGACTCCGTGACTGTTAACTGTAGACCTGTGTTCGATCCGACCGTGACTCGTTGACTTGACCTAACCAAATAATGTATTCGAGTGACTAGAAACGACCGAAATGGATGAATATTTATTTTGCGACTTTTTGGGCTGTACTAGGTACCCCTGCGGCCGCTTGCAGCGCTTTTCTTGCACCCACCTACCCCTCCGGAGACCATTTTAGGCCGCTGTGACCGTCTTATTTGTATATGACCGTTACCGAATTAATACGATCACCAAGTCAAAAAATGGTCACCGAACGTAGACGGTCACTGAGTAAAAACGCGGTTACCAAATTAGCACGGTCACCAAGTTACGAAATCATTTCCAAACGCGAACACTCACGAAGTCGAAAAATTGTCTTATGTTCACAATGGTCTTAAATACAAAGTTGGTGACAATCACTGTGATCGTCTCCTATACCCCCCCCCCCCCCCCCCTCGCGCTAATGTAGGTACTATCTAATAGAAGATCTACCTAGGTGTGTGGAGCCTACTAGTTGGTGCAGTTGTTTTATGAGGGCCAGGCACAGGTCATCCCTCCCTAGTAGACCAAGTTTACCCTTCCGTGGGACGACTCATAAGTGTTGACAAAATACAAATTGTACGAATGCTACGTCTACTGATTTTACGATAAAGCAGCTGTAGATTGGCTTCATCCTTGTTTAAGCTTGGGTGATGGCTCGAGAAAAGCATGCGATCTCGTTAGTTGCCAGTCGCTAGCACCTCACCACGTCTTAGGTTAGTGGCTCCGATACGCAAACCATTGCCAACAAAAGCGTACCATTCAATCTACCTAGGTAGCGAAACAAAACCTAGCGCATCAAATGTGATGAGATTTGCTGTAGTCCATCTCCTAGCCACATCGCAGCGAGGCGAGCTTAGCAAATATGTTCAAGAATCTAGTTGGGGCCGCCTATGACCGATCCCAGCATTTCAGCAAGCCTAAACCTCTAGGAGTTGTACGTGACGCAGAGTACGGTGTTCTAGCGTACCATATGTAATGAGCAGATACCAATAAATGCCAATCATCGCTTAATACGTAAGTTCGAGACAGCGTTTGATGTTGATTACACTATCTTGCGAAACATAAAGGAGTTTATTAGTTATATTATGGTCTCCCATCTCTGCATAACTTGTATTGGACCCAACATGTGACTGGATCACTAGGTATCCCCTTGGGTGCCGCCTCGGCTCCGTAACTTTTTTCAACCCCCAGTTAGTTCCACATCCCCCTTGTGTTGATCAGTTACATTATTTAAACGCATCATTACTAGCTTTTTACTAGCATGTATATATATTTAGCTAGTAATAATTCTTTTAGCAGTACATCTAACAAATATAAGGAGATTACGAACTATTTTGAATCCGTTGAGTTTATTGGCCTCTTGCCCTGGCCTAGTGCTTATACAAAGTCACTGCCTCTATGCGTAGTGGAAGTGGAAGTGGGTCTGTGTTTCTCTTTGCCAGCAGTAGGGTCGTTGTCACGCAGAAATCAGCCTAGGTATTGGCTTGCAGTCTAACCACTTGCCCAGGTGGCCTCCACTACGAGTAACACGGTCTCAAAGGTACCAGAGCTAGAGCCAAAGGAGCGCGATTATTAACCTCAAGAGGTTTCAGATGTCATATTAAGCGTGGGATGTCCCTACTAATGTGACGGTATTACCTAATCTTAGTCTAAATTAATGACAACCATCATTCCGCATGGAATTCTACCCTCTACTATTCTCAACTAGAATGTTAGAAACCAGTGCTTAAAGACCAACAAGGTTGAATTTGAATTTAAAGCGAGGCAAGGCTTTTTCACAGCCTTGCAGACCAGAATTAATCTCAACAAGTCCGATGAAGGAAACAAGGAGAGAGGGAGATCCCTCAAACTTAAGACGTTGGCGGAGTTAAAAACTCCAACCCAGGTATAGAAATAAGAGCCTCAAGTCTCTCCCGCTTCCTGAAGAGGCCAAGATGCGTGGAATCAACGCCCACTAAGTCGCCTATGACTTTATGAGAAGGATCGAAGATGATAGGGTCGTCAATCGCCGTCTTGTACAGCCACCGGTCTTTGAGCTGCTGGATCACGTAGCCAAAGCCACCACGTGCCGCGATCTTGAAGTCGGCCTGGAACTTGGATTCACTTTCGCGCTGGACGAGCATGGCTACACGGAACTTGGGCGTGATGGACAGTTTTTGACTGCGGTTGTAGACGAGATTCCACCACACGTTGTGCGCCCGGCCGTGCTCGAAATGACGCCCAGCTCTGCCACTCTCGAAGTACCTCTGTTCGTGGGTGGACTCACTCTCGTGCGCAAACTTGGGACCGCCGATGCTGACCCCAGACACCTCGGGCTTGATATCCAGCTCTTGGTTATTCATAGTTCTCTCCGTCGCCGTTGACGGATTGAGCTTGGCGAGATACTCAAACGGACCGTACGCGAGGACCGTGGGTGCCGACACGGGCTCGTCGCCCTTGCGGTTGGGCCCAGTATATTCGGTGAAGGTAAAGCTCGTAGTAGCAGAGGTAAAAACACCTTCTAAGGCCTCGAGCTGATAGTCGACGACGATTAGAGAAGCAGGTGTCTTAGAATCGGGGTCCAAAGTGCCGTGGATACAAGCGCTGAGTAGGGCTTGCACCTTGTAGGGGCTGGTCAAGCCACGGTCAGTGATGACGCTACGCTGAACCTCGTCAAGGGGATTGTTTCTTTCTCGGATGATTCCTTCGTCCAGGGATGCTCGGAAAAGATCGGTGGTGAATCCCCGAGCAAGGTCATCTTGAGTACGCATTTCAATGACTGTATCTTTTCAATCTTCGGTAACGAGGTTGATTTCGGTAGTCTGTGGGTTAGCTTAAGGGCTTTTTCGGTCGTTATTGGCGCGCAACCCTCTGAGCCGAGAGCTAGACTTTTAAACAGGGATGATACTAAGGGCCTATAACATCAGTATTGTTACCTTAGTATCTTTTCAAATAGTGTAGAAGTAAGGCGAGTGGGGTAGACAAGGTAGCTCTACGCAATTTCGAAATGCGGCTGAGGACAATACACGTGACGTTACATTGTAGCTTAAATAATTCCAGAGCCTCACTCGAAGGACAGCACTGCTGGAAGACAGCCTCTCGACGGGAAACTTCTTTATCTTCGCCATGCAGAGGGGTCGCACTACGATTTGGGCCCGTATCAACAATATGTTGGACGAGGGGGCGCCCTCCGAGCTCCAGGGGGAGCTGTCCAAGTTGAAACAGATATATCAAGGTTCTATGTTCCAGAGTATCCAAAAGCTCTGGCAGAAACCAGATCGTAAAGAAGTTATCGACCTTCTTCTCGGTTGGGGGTCTGCAAACTACAAGTTCTCACTCATTCGATACTGCTTTACAATGCGCAGCGCAGAGTTAAACGATATCGCGCAGCAGGCCGCGCTGAAAGAGGATGAAGAGGACCAAGAGGACCAAGAGGAGCAGGATGCGCCGGAGGAAGGCGAAGGGCAGCAAGAAAACGAAGACATGTTTAAACTCCAGCCTGACGCCCTCGCCGAGCGGATCTTACAGCTTGACCCTCTAGTGGTGGTAGAAGTGTGGAATCAGCCACCCGATAAGGGCATGAACCTTCTACATTTTGCTGTGAGGCACAATTCCGAGACTCTCCTCCATACCATCCTCGACATCTTTAAGAACGGCCCCTTAAAGAATCCGGAGACTCTTCTGGTAACATCCGGCGAGGATGTTCATGACTCCCCCCTGATAATGATTATCAAGGATGAGAAGCTAAGAATGCTTCAAACCATTCTCCAGACCCTTCCGAACCTCACGATAGATGAATCGACTCTGAAACTGGCTATCAGGCTCAAGAGAAACGACATGTTGCTGGCATTTGCCGAGTTTCGGCCGGATTGCGTCATCGTTGATCTGGTAAAGTATTGCATTACATCGAGTCTAAGTGAGATTCTTGATGTGATCCTGAGGGAGAGGAAAGACATTTTTTTCAACCGTAGGCTGCTTGACTACGCCGTACGAGACGGAAACGAGAAAATAGTAGAGATTCTGCTTTGTAAATTTCCGAATCTCGCCGTGGAGAACGATGGTGGGAACCCACCATTACATTCCTTGCAGCAGGACGATGTGAAAGCCCAATTAGATGAGAGGAAGAGGGAGCGCATCCGCTCTATAGTACTACCGTACATTATTCGAGGAGCCAATGGTCTAAGTCCGACAAATGGGTCTGGGCGCGTTTCCCCAATCGACCAGATCCGAGCCCTCCTCGCCGATCCGGAAGGTAAGTAACCTTTAGGAATTGTCCTATTCGGCATCTTCTTAGAGATTCTGTGACTGATATACTTTCAGATAGACGTGAGTCGTTACGGTTTCCGGTTCTAACATGCATGTTCACTAAACCGAGAGGCAGGGAAGGAAATCGGTCTGGATCTTGGGGGGTTTCGGCACTCTAGCAGGTCCATCCAGCCGTTCCTGAAGATGATCGAAGGGCTTTCGAGCGAAACGAAATCAACGAAACAGAAAACAGCGCCACTGCTAACGGTTGAGTTTGAGACCGACCTACGTTATGTTGACATCCCGATCCCTGCTTTTCCTATATCCGATATTGAAACAAAGTGCGCCCCCGAACGTCTCGAGGCCACACATGTCCTAGAATGGCTCCGCGGCGGTAAGGGTGTGACAGGCATCTACGAACTCCGTGTCCGCGATTCCCTCTATCTACCACATACAGAGGAAGCCATTGGTAATTGCCTAGACGGCTTCAACGTCGAGGTCCTTGACTGGATGAGAGCGGACATATCTATAAAGCCACTCATCGGAAACTGTCGTAATCTAAAGCGGCTTACCCTGTATGTAAGTAACTGGGCGAATCTGAGTTACTGGATTTCTGGGGATGGATATGAGGAGATGAGCACATTTGAACTGGTAAGGGCGATTCTCGTGATATACTTCTATGAGCTTCGACTAATGCTACGCCTCCAAGTAGCTCAGGGACGTGGAGATCTTCATTTTGGCGGTCAGTTGCCTAACATATTCCCCCAACAGCCAGCACCTCGGCAGAAACTAAAGATATCCCAGGACCTTATTGGTTCGTCATATAGCTCCAAATACGAACAGGAATGCCAAAAACGCGAGAAAAACTCCCGGGATAAACTAGCAGGGCGAACACCTCCGGTACGCATAAAGTTTAATATGAAGTTCTCCTTGAGATCATGGAGTTCCCTAATTACACGGCACGAAGAGGTCGCGATTGCGAAGAAGAGGTGAGTATAAAAACTAGTTTTGTTTACATACCATCTTCGTGTAGCATCTAATACAAGTGCAGTACGGCCGTCGAGGTTACACATCTGGGAGCGTATATCGAAGCTTATAGTTTGCTTCAAATCGAGTGCCAAGACCTAGATTTCCTTGAGGAAAACAACGCTATCTTTCCGAACACCACTGAAGGACAGGGCAATCTGTCGCGCATTGTCAACGTCGCAGTCATCGACACGGGGGTCGACCCCGACTCTATTCAATGCCACGAGATTAGTGGTGCCTCTTTTGTCTCATCCGAATCAGGGGAGAGCCCATGGTGGTTCTCCTATCATCCCCATGGCACACAGATGGCGAAGGTCATCACAGAACTGAACCCCCATTGTCGATTACTGGTGGCGAAAGTTGGCGATTCAGTTATGGACATGACGGTGGACCGCATGATTCAGGCAAGTCTCCTTCACGCCAAACCCAAGTTTAATCACTCTTAGTTCGCTTGGCTTTTAAACTGATACGCCATGTTTTCATTAGGCTATTAGATGGGCAGTGAAGTCCAAGGCAGATATCATCTCCGTCAGCGCCGCTTTCTTTAAGTCCAACACACATCTCCAGATAGCAATACGTGACGCGATCCAAGCGGACATCGTGGTAATAGCCAGCACGGCAGGAGAAGGTCACCTCCAAGAAGAGGCCTTCCCGGCTAACTACCCCGAAGTGCTCAAGATCGCTGCAACGGATTACCGTGGGCGCGAGACGGCCGAGAGTCTTCAGAATAAGGCCGATTTCATGCTGCCAGGAGATAATATCGTGGCGAAGACGACATTCCTCGGCTCCGACAACCCTACCGATGAGGTGTCGGGGACATCTGTAGCAACGGCCATTGCATCAGGTGTTGCGTCTCTAGTATTGGCGTGCCACCGGCTGTCCCTGAGCAAACAACAAAGCCCCGAGCTGTGGCGCACGCACAATAAATTAAAACGTGAATTAGTGAGGAAGGTTTTCAGGCAAATGGCAGCAGATAATACGGGGAATTTTGTCAAGCCTTGGCTTTTTTTTGGTGGCTCAGAAGACCAAAATAGCTGGGGGGAAGCAAGGTCTACTTTAGATTGGTTGCTCAAAACACACTTCCCAATATAAGTAGTACTTGAAAGGGAGAGGCATATTTGGGCACCTAGAGGTAACATGATACCCCTGATCCTGGGATTCGTTCGAAAGGCGAAGCTATCTACTTTTACCTAGGCAAGATATAACAGAGGAAACCGTGGGATACTTTCAGTCTCAACACGAGTATACGGCAGAATGATTTTCATTAATGATTCTTTTGATATTCTCAGCAACTATTAGTGACCCCGCAAGACGCTATGCTAGAAGAATATGAGTCTCTTATAATTATATATCTAAAGTAACCTCTCGTAAGGTTTAGGGGAGAAATAGTCGTCTAGGGAAACGCCGTCTTCCACAGAAGCACTGCCCCTTTGGTTGGAGAATAGAGGGCGAGTCTGGGCCTTTAGAGAACGGTAGCTGATGGCAAAGATCTTGTCTCCTTCGTGGTTCGCTTTGAACGCGCTAACAGAGGCAGCGGAGCCGCTCTCGGCAGGTTTTTGACTTATCAAACTAGTAACTTTTAGCAGGCCAACGACTAGGAAAAGCTCTTTCCTCTCTCCATTCCCGTCTAGGCCTCTCACCATTTCCCAAATATCACTTCTCATCTGCCTGTTTTGAAAGATTCGCTGTAGAGCCTCTTCATGATTGTGGAGTCTCTCCCGGTAAACGCATGAGGGATTCAACTGCTCTAATCGAGGTGGGGTTGAATTACGGTTTAGTATTGGCCGCAACAATTCGAGGGCAAAACTACTCATAGATTTTCTCTGACTTGTGGACGTAAAATCACACTGGACGAAACTGAACCTGAGGTTGCGGATAGTTTGGGAGAGCCAGGTGAGATCTTCTGGTGTGTAGCCACTCAAAGGATTCCGTGGGGTTATAACGACGCTACCGAGGTCGATGCTACCCACATTGATAGGTTCTGATAGAATCAAAAAGGGTGCTGGGTTGCCAGATGACGCCGGGCTTCGCGACACCCCCTGCTCAGTGAATGGCAAGTCGAAAGACCACGGCGACGAGAAGAAAGGCGCCGATTCCATGACTTCATCATCCGGTTCTTCCTTCGGTCTGATATATTTCCATTCGGACTGTTCTTTAGTCTCCGTACCCGCAGCGATCTCTCTAGATGGTTCGGGCGCCAAAATTGTCCCTGTTTGTTTCGTATTGAGTGTTTGTGAAGATCCACCTGGAAAGGCGGCATCTGTGTCAGAAGGCGTATGCTGTTCTGGAGGTGTCTGCATGTCAACATCGTCGTCGGTTAGAACCGAATAGACTGCTGGCGTAGAGATATCGAGGCCATAACTTCGTAATAGTTCGACGGCGGCGGCATTATCCGTCTCTCTCGCCATTTCTACAAGGCTCTGTCCAGCCCTCGATTTGAGATTCGCCGGTACTCCCGAGTTGAGAAGCAACTGTAGAATCTGGATATGCCCGGTTTCAACTGCTGCGAAAACTGCTTGAGTTGCTTCGGCATGTGCTTCTAGCAACATTTGGACGATTTCCGTCATGCCATGGCGCGCAGCGTACGCTATGGGCTTTTCACTACCATCGACAGAACCGTTCGGGTCTGCCCCCGCGAACAACAGTGTCCGCACGCCCTCAGCATTACCTGTTTTCACAGCTGAGGATAGCGCGATGCGGGCCTCTCTGCTACTCCCGTCTAGAAGTACTCCATTCCATATCAATAACTCCAAAATCTTGTTCCGTCCCTCGCGGGCAGCGATAACGATTGCCGATTCTCCACCTTCTGTTGGGTTTTGGGCTTCTACCCCATAGTCGACAAGTAGCTGTGCTATATCATCGAGCCCGGCTTTAGTTGCCACTAGGAGGTGCTCGTAGTAGGGGATTTGGCCCTTGGACAAGATATATTCGACGAGTTTTATTTTGCCGCCAGCTATGGCTGCTAGCATCGCATTTGATATGAACGACTTAACAACATCATCGTGGGAGACATCTTCATACAGCAAAAGGAACTCGCGAAATAACTTAATGTCCCCGTGGGCAGCGGCATATTCAAGTGGTGAAATACCCTTGCCCATATTGTCGGCTCCAAGGCCCGTTAGGGGGTCTATCTGACGAGATTTAGAGTGCCATACAAGCAAGTGACGTAGAGCTTCGAGGTTCCCACTCATCGCCACGTAGTGCCAAGCCGTTCTTCCGTCTGAGTCTTTCTGGTTTGGTGATAAATGGCTTAATGTCAACAGATCTCTGACGCATTCTTCAAACCCGTTTTCAGCAGCTATGTGAAGTGGTGTCCGATCCCACTCATCACGGTCGACCGTCGTGCCTAGAGGGCCGATCAGCGAGTCGATAAGCCAGTCTAGTCCAAAGTATGCGGCAAGGTGCAGTGAAGAGGACTTCACTAATCCGTGGTTTATGGCCCTATTCTGAGGGGGGGAAGACGTAAATACGATATGGCATAGAACTGCAACTTTTAGTTCCTCCCGTAAGAGCGTCAAGCACAATGGCTTCAGGGGGGTCGGCCAAATATTAGACTTGCGCACATAGTTACGTATATGACGACCCCAATAACTGGCGGCATAATTAAGAAGTCGGTTAGATTGGATCAGGCTGTGGACAATCTCTGGGCTGGTCACTCGGCCGACCGCCCAGTTGCTCAGGTAAGAAAGACTAAGCAATGCCACCTCTTTCTCGTCGCAAACATGATTTTCTTCGAGAAACTCTTTGACCGAAAAGTGCGCAAAGGAAATTTTAGGTTCGGATTGCACGAGCCCCATGCATGATCTGACAACTAACTGAGCGTCAATCTCGAGTCCAGAGATGGCATAGCGGTGAACCTCAATAAGTTCAGATGTCTCAAGTGGCCTTTGAGAGTAACATAGCCAGGCTAGAGTTCTTCCCGCTATCTCTACCATGAGCGGGTCCTGGTTACGGATTCGCTTGAGACGATCCTGATAAACGGTATGGAGGCTTGTTGGAGACTTTACAAGCTCCTGCATAATCCCTTGAGCAGTTGCTTTAGTCAGGATCGCATTAAGTTGAAGGACGATGGGCAGAAACCTGCACGGAGACGAGCGCCAGTTAGATTCTTTTATCTCTTTAAGTGTCTAGGGGAAGTAAGGAATGAACTTACATGCGATAGCGCTCCCCAGTTTTTAAAAGAGCATCAATTATCGTGTGACGTAAGTGATCGTAGTGGACGGGTAAGGCTTGCAGCCTTGACCGTGCATACAGTATTATATCTTTTTTTGATGGGATAACATAGATCGTTGGGCTGTGTGTGAAGATATCAAAAATCTGGTGAGGTCTTGAAGAAGCGAACAATCGAGCCGGCGAGTTCTTGATTGAGGTGAGTATATACAACAGATCTTTTTGGTAATCGAGGGGGCATTCGTCCAAGGCATCCAGGATGATATATGCCCGCCGAAACCTTTTCGATACAGCTATAACAGCTGAGACAATATCTGGAAAGGGAATATGCCCTCCCTTGTCTGCTAAGACTTCAAGCTTTGCTACTTCTTCGTCCGGGAATGGGGATTGCAAATTCAGCTGTTCCAGTAGTGCCAACGCGACATTTCGTAGTGGACTAGGGGTCTTATAGCTAAAATAAAAGTAGGCAAGCCCAACATTACGAGATTTGTTGTCCTTCTGCCATCTTTGAACAAAGTCGATGGCTAAAGATCTGCGCATTTGTTACCGTCAGTCACAAGTCAAGACAGAAAGGAGGGCCCCGCGAATTGAGAAGAACTGACGTCAAAATGGTCTTTCCTGAACCGGGCGCTCCGCAGCAGAAGAGAGTATTTTTTGGAGCACGCTCTGCAGCAAACCAACTCCGGAACTTAGAACTAACCACGAACCACCGACCGGTTCCATCCAATCGAGATTTACACGCAGATTCATGGAACTCGAAATATTCAGCACGGTCTTTCCACAAAGCCCCTGTCGGGTCGGCGATGCGTTTTGGGAGGGGCCCTTCGGTCGAAGCGAAGGCTGACTTCGCGATACTTGACTATCATTAGAATGCAAGCCCCATTGACACGCCATTTATAAGACTCACCTATTTTCTAACCTGGAAAAACATGCTTGGAGACTCTGGATGTCGTTAGTGGCCTCCGCGGGCGATAACGGGAGCCTGCTGTATTGTGAGGGCATTGGCGCGTTGAATGAGCGCCATGGCGGCAGCGAGTCCTGGAAACTGAAAACGGTGTGAGGATCCTCTCTGAGAAGCTTCGACCCCAGCGAAATGAGGCAAGTTTTCACGTCCTCAAGACACACAAGCAAGTCCTGCGGGGGTGGGCTAATGGCATCGGCTACGGACAAGGCTGTCACTTCGAGAGACTGCAAGACGTTGCGGAGCTGCGAGAGCTCGTAGATTAGGCGCTCGGCTAGCACCAGGCTAGAGTATTCCCAGTTCCCGTAGAGCGATCCGGTAATCTGAATCGTCACCCCTAACAGACTCGCGGCCGCCGAAGCGAACGAGGATGGATCCATGGTGCGGGTGACTGGTAGACGGCGGCGTTGAATCTAGGCATGCCAAGTGGGGTAAGACTCAAGGTTCGACAGTCGTACTCGTACTTCAACGTCAAGTAGGCAGAAGAGCAATAATATAATTGCGATGAACCAGGTAGCTATCTGCAAAGTGTAGCATAAGAAAGTCTGCGAAGCAAAGTTTGTCAATTAATTAGTGAATAAGCAGAGATATAGGATTGAATATTGTCAGAGCCTATGTATGCTGAGGTTGTTTCCAGTTGCCTATCTCCTATCTACCTCAACTAATAAGCACTGTTTCTTCTCCAGCTTGCCAATTAATATGGTACGACATGCAAAAAGTGGCTGAAGAACCAAGCCTCAAGTTTCTGCTTTCGGAGTGTTTGTGGCTGGATTACCATCCATGGTCAGAGTAGGCATGCATTACTCACAAGTTAAAGCTTTAACGAGCGCGTCATTCAATCGCATGATCCTATTCTTCAACAATCTCTCACTATCAGGTTGTAACGGGAAAATGACGCCGTTACCTAATCAATATTTTAACGACGTATAACGCACTCCGCAACAAAACTAGAACCAGCATTAGCTGTTACGGGCTAGGTGCCCGGTGTAAGGTTGTTCCGGACTACTGCCGGAACTAGGGCTGCTAGCAGCACGCTAGCGGATACATATCCGCTCGCAGAGGAGTAAAAGAACTCCTTAAGATAGTCAATAAAACTGTATAGCATACGACCACTTGGTCTAGTCTGTCACATTAGCAACCGATATTGTATTGCGTTGAGGAGTGTGAATAGTTTTAGCAGCTGCGTATACGGAATACCTCGGGGTGCCTAGGGAAGAAATATATCTCGGACGACGTCTTCTAAGAACTAAACAGTCTAGTAAATGACACAGCCTCATGACCGCTCGCATTTTTAAAACCTAGATCACGAATGCGTCTTGAATGAGTCTCAACGGCTCTAGGCCCTATACTACTAGGATATCTTTCTCGTTAGTCAGAGGCGCATGGGCG
Source organism: Nemania abortiva (assembly GCA_022578505.1). Taxonomy (NCBI): domain Eukaryota; kingdom Fungi; phylum Ascomycota; class Sordariomycetes; order Xylariales; family Xylariaceae; genus Nemania; species Nemania abortiva. The sequence goes on from MU392587.1 coordinate 14,201, forward strand.
CTTTAGGCTGGTATTTTCCCGGAATAAGACCAGCAGATGACCCCCCTTCGTCTTGAACCAATATAGAAATTGCTGGATAGTCATCATCCCGAACACGGTGTCATTGCCCTGTCTATAAATATCCCTGATATACCTCGGCGATTGAAAATGAGTGAAACTAATCTCTTGAGACATGAACGCGCTCGTTGCTAAATAAGCCAAGGCAGTCGATAGTGTTGTCGATTACATAATTTTCGTTAGCTGACTAATGATTGTCATGTTGTGAGGAGCCCGCCTTTGAAATCTTGAGATTACAGGGCCCATGGCTCGATAAGCGATACACTCTTGTTGTTAGTTCCTGGCTCTTGATTTGGATAGGGTAGCATATTCAAATGCAGGGTTTCTTTCGATTGGAAATTGAAGTAGTAGTAGTCTCGGCAGTGAATCACTCCCTTCTATGCTCGGCCTATTACCATAAGCTAAACTCATATGTCTCATAAAGCGCTGGCTTTTATAGGTTACGGGTAAGCTCGATGGCAGTTCGTATGGTAAACGATCAGAACTCTAATTACGATGTGTGGTGGATCGTGTCACAAGGGCTTGAATAAGAGCTTGGAATCCCAGTATCCGATCGATCCAATAAATCACTATGGCTTCGAAAGTCGAGGTGATCCCACTTCGCAATTCCAGAAGGTCTACGCGGCGCCCTTATAACTTCACCCTTCTAGTGACCTGACATAGCCCTAGAGACTTTGCCGCCTATTACTGCCCTCCGGCTTCCCGCTGGCCCTCAACTAAAGCCTCCCGAGATCTCGTACAATCATTCTGCAGCCTGCGAGGAAGCTGAAGACCTTGTGTAGCCGGGCTGGTCCCGATCAAATTGGTTCGATCCCAGCAGTATGGGTCAGGTCAGCACGTGTAACAGATTGAGAAGAACGACGGCTCTCTAGGAGGCTTTCCGGGAGTTTTATAGTAAGGTACTTGCTCTCGCTCTCGCCCTATTTCGCTTCTCTTTCTCTCTTCCCCATCTATGTCTTGTGAGTGAGTATATGTATATGATTTCGACGCCTGTCATAAGGGTTGATCCCTCTCGAAGTTGTTTCATTATCTTAATGACCTTTGATTAGGAAGACGAGAAAAACAATTTCCGGAAGGGCTGAGACTATTTATTCTATATGCTTCAGGCGATCCATTATGCTTGAGAAGGCAATTCCACATTTCATCATCAGTCAATAAAATCGCCTACCTATAATATATATCAGAGCATCTCTTCTAGTATAATCTTTTACGGGCTCCATGCTAAGCCGCTTCTTTAGCTACGAGTCGAACACAAATACCTCCTAAAGAACACAATAGGCTTTGGAATGTTACGGTACACGAGGGTCAATTATGAATATGGCTTGAAGCACAAAGAAGACAAATCTATAAATATATAGATAGCATCTAGGACTATTGGATAGTGCCTACTTAGGTTGGTTTAAAACGGCTGGGTTCAGCGTTAATAACGATCTCGAGGGTCTAGTAATTTCCACTAGACGAATTACGTCCGTTTAGGCACCCGTCCACATGTATAATACGTGGGAAATTGAAAACGTATGTTAAGTTATAACGTTAGTTATGGTGCCTCGTATCTGTGACAAGGGCTTAATCATAGAGGGTTTGTAACAGTAGTTCAATTCAGCTAATGATACTCTAGGGGTCTCAAGGGTCCATGGTTCCCTTCCCTTCGGTCAGGAACTCCTTGTAGGCCTCTTCTTTAGTCTTTCCATTAACCTTCCTGAGATGCTCACCGATCAGGTGAGCTAGTCTTCCGCTAATAGCTTTCGTACAACTTAGTATGTCTTAGTCAGAAGGCTAGGGATGAGGCTTCTAGTGACCTTGTATGGCTTCACAGACTCCTCCGAACTCGGGTGTCCTATATTGTCGCGTATGGCGTGTGACAATATCCGTCTTTAAGATGAAGACAAAGTTATATGAAATCTTGTGAAAATCCCATGGCAGACTCTCAAAAAAGTTTCTTTTTTACCTCAGGCATGCTGTAAAAAACAAGTCGATAAACTTCTCTAGTGTTCTTACAACTTTTATATGTCTTCATAGAATTACGGATGGTAGTGGTATAGCCGGCATACCAAGACGGGCCTGCTAAGTTTTATGACACTTTAACCTCGAAACTATATGTAACTCAGCCTTTACAAGCATTATCTTACCACAGCAGCTCATAGTCTAAGAATTGACGTTAGATACGAGCCGTTAATAGCACTGAACTTGAGGACTTAAGATGCATTATTCACTACCATACGGAGTACAAAGTATCCAATCAGCATAATCGAGACTGTATGCAAATAGGCTACATCTAATTGGGTGTAATAACTAATGGATACAGGAGAGTAACTCTGACGTTGCCTATTTGGGTAAATGCCTCGGTAAATCTAGTGCTTTAAGAGCAGCCGTGACGCCAACTTGGGAGTGTGACAGGCCTAACTACACTATTTCCCCAGACCTTTCAGGCACAGGCCGGGAGTAAACCGTAAACAGTTAAGTATGCGAGCCACATGCTGATGCGCAAGATGCAAGTGCAGTGATTGGTGTAGGTAGACATATCTGATGCCCGAACCATGTTACGAGAAGAGGAAGATGGTGTGTACGGTAGAGACGAAGCGGGAGAGCTTACCTAGTTTGATTAGGTCTTGAACTTGAGTCGTTAGTATAAGCTGCTATTAGATAGTCGGTGGTTAGAGAACCAGGCCTTGGGTTAGTTAGCCTGTCACGGGTTTTAGAGCCATATACAGTATATGCACAGTAGATACCTGGCAACAGATGAAGCATGTGAACCCGCAGGGTTGTTGAGGCCACTCGGTGCGGCACGTACGGATGCTTAGTTTTTCTCTGGAGAGGGTGTTTGACTTGTTGTGGTATGCTTCATATTTTGCTGCTATACAGCTCTGAGCAACGCCTTAATGGTAGGAAAAAACAAACTAAGGCATCTGAGGTAGAAGTCTGCCTTACGTACCTACAGTACGTTAGAGTTACCCCTTGCTTACCTAGGTAGGTAGCTAGGCGCAACTCGTCACTGTGATATGAAAGAAAAAAAAGGGCTTGACCGGAGTTTGGCTGTGCGTAACACAAGGTCGAGCCACCTAAGTGGGTTCCCGGGTCCTCTCAATCCCCCGCCGCTTACTTGTCGGAGCAACTATAGCGGCTTGTTCCAGGCACCTGTTAACCCACCAGTTTTCGGAGTCTGGCGTCATTGCCTCAGCGGATACAGGCGGGAAGAATACCACCTATCTGCACCTATCTACAGTACAGTAGACGTATGTAGAGGCTTCCGCGCACCCCGGTGGCGCTAGGTAGGGTTTCCTCTGGTAGGTAAAATGTAAGGTACACATGCACAGGTGGGTTGTCTGCTAGGCGTCCCGTCGCATTCGTTCAAATCTACTACCTAAGCAAGTTACCTTAACCTGGTTGTGACATTTAGTTGGGTACGGTAGGTCGGTAGGTAGACAGACAGACATCTGCTTCGTCGCACATCTTCTAACCGCTCGATACCGCCGCCTTCGCCGTTCTGCACATCGGATTCCCCGTCCCTTTCCCACTCCCTCCCTCTCGCTTCAAGGCACGCGCTCTCTCGACCTCGACGAATAATCCTCGACGAACAGCCGGCAACCCAACCAACCAACCAACCAACCAGACAAACGAGCAGACAGGCAACCAAACCAACTCTTTACGTTCGGTCACATTCCCGATGCACAAAGAAGAACTATGACCTATTGGTCCCTCTCTGCATATACGCTTCCCAATTACGATGCGACATAGGCCGCGGAACTCGTTTCGACGTTTGAATACAGTCTCGATATTCCCGCTGTGACTCGTTCGGTGGCCCGCCCGCTGCATCCTCATCTCCCTCCCCTCGTTATCATGATGGCCGACATGGATGTGAAACCCAGCAATGCTGAGCTGGTTGGGCAACAGCAGCAACAACAGCCACCGGCGCCGCCGCCGCTCCAAAATCAGAATCAGAACCAGAATCCAAGCCAGAATCACTCCAATTCCCCAGCGCAAACGTCGACTCCTCCCGGCGGCGGGACGTTCAGTGGTCCGTCGGGCTCATTGACCGCGGCACAGAATGCCCAGGGACAGCTGAGCTTCCGAAGGTGAGCCCGCCTTCGCGAACTGCTTTGGATCGCCGGATGTGTTTGTTGGCTAACCACATGATTCCTTGCCCAGACAACGTGCATCGAGAGCCTGTGAAGTAAGTAAATCAATCCCGACAATTGTTATTATTTATTTATTTATTTATTCCATGTTTGTTTGGGTGGTCAAGATTGTATGGCGCCATGCCTGGAGCTATCCGCCTGTTATCAGTAGCACCACGGCCCGGAAAGCCTAGGTAGCTGGGGCGCAGGTGGGATTTGCTCGCTGTGCCGAGGCATCTCGAACACAATACCATTTTGGCCCAGCTCTCGACTAATCATCTGCGATCCACAGACATGCCATGCTAGAAAGGTACGGGACCTTCCTTCACCACTCCGGTATATCGCCGTAAATCACATACCAGATGTCATGTTTTGCACATGTCTCTCTCGCTCTCGTTCTCGTCGTCATCCTCGTCCCGAAATGCGCACGTGAATGAATGTAATGTAGTTGTTCACCAGACACTTCCAGGTCCGATGCGACGCCGCGAGCCTCGGGGTTCCCTGCACCAACTGCGTCGCCTTCCAGATTGAATGCAAGATCCCCCAGCCGAAGCGGAAGAAGACGCAAGCAAATGCGACCAAGGACTCCGACAGGTTCGCATACATCCGAGCTTAATCTGCGTAGCCCTCCATGGCTAACCCTGCTGCATAGTGAACGTGGAGATGCCGGTGACAGCCAGTCCCCCCAGCCGATGGCTGGCTCTTCGACCACATTCCCCGCGAGACCTCCCACTGTATACCATACGTCCGAGGGCGTGCCGTCGACCACCTTGACCGAAGCGCAAGCGAAGAAAGAGGAGATTGACAACGACACTTATGTCAACCTAGTCATGAAGCCCAAGTTTACGCGAGCGCCCATCACCGAGGCCGGCCGCGTCGCTTTTCTAGGCGAATCTTCAAATCTTACCTTGTTAGTCCATGACCGCCAGGGTGCCTCGGATGTGGTGCATTACCCATTGCCTGAAAACGTCCGTGGATCTAGAGCAAGGTTGACTGAACTCGACAATATCGAAATCGATATTCTTCATCAACGTGGCGCGTTTCTGCTCCCTCCTCGACAGCTCTGCGATGAGCTCATTGAAGCCTACTTCAAATGGGTTCATCCTATCGTACCTGTGATTCACAGGACACGCTTCATGAGACAATATCGAGATCCAAAGAATCCTCCATCACTATTATTACTCCAAGCTGTTCTGCTTGCTGGGTCCCGTGTTTGTCAAAATCAACAGCTCATGGACGCCAACGGCTCAACTACACCTGCTGCATTGACTTTTTATAAGAGAGCGAAGGCCCTATACGATGCCAATTATGAAGACGATCGCGTCACTATAGTCCAGTCACTATTGCTCATGGGCTGGTACTGGGAAGGGCCCGAAGATGTCACCAAGAATGTATTCTACTGGAGCCGTGTTGCCATCATTGTTGCTCAGGGTTCCGGCATGCATAGGAGCGTGGAAGGTTCCCAACTTAGTAACGCGGACAAGAGGCTTTGGAAACGCATTTGGTGGACATTGTTCACCCGGGACCGGTCAGTTGCTGTGGCGCTGGGACGACCATGCAACATCAATTTAGAGGACTGTGACGTCGAAATGCTGACCGAAGACGATTTCATTGAGGATGAGCCCGACAGTACCGTCGAGTTTCCCGCCGATGTCATCCACGTACATTTCTTTTTACAGTACGTTAAGTTATGTGAGATCATGGGTTTAGTCCTCTCACAACAATACTCCGTGGCATCCCGTGGCCGGCGCCAGAATGCTATTGATCTCACCCACAGTGACATGGCTCTAGCCGACTGGTTACAAAATTGCCCCAAGGTGGTGTACTGGGAGATGCCACGGCATCATTTTTGGAGTGCACTCCTGCATTCTAACTACTATACGACGCTGTGTCTGCTACATCGCGCCCATATGCCCCCGAACACAAGCAGTCATAACCCACCTAGGTTTCCCGATGAATCGGCGTATCCCTCACGCAACATCGCCTTCCAGGCCGCGGGAATGATCACATCCATTATTGAAAACCTCTCAGCCCATGATGAGTTACGATACTGTCCTGCGTTCGTTGTTTACAGCTTATTCTCAGCGCTCATCATGCACGTATATCAGATGCGCTCCCCAGTACCGACCATCCAAAGAGTCACACATGACCGGATTCGGACGTGTATGAGTGCTTTGAAGGAGGTCTCCAAGGTATGGCTTGTGGGCAAAATGGTATATACACTATTCGAATCAATTCTGGGCAACAAAGTACTTGAAGAAAGATTACAAAAGGCGGCTGGCAAGCGCCATAAAAAAGCCCAGCAAAGTTTTTTACAGCTAGATCAACATCAACGACAGCAAGAAGCGACGAAACGGAAATACGATGAAATGGCTATTGACTTTAGCGTGACCACTCCTACACATCAAGAATCTTACGAACGGTCACGACCGCAAACACCGCGAAACGAGCCTACGCCAAACCAGGCCCCAACCATGGGGCCTCCGCTGACCTCACCCAATACAAAACCAGGCGATGCCTTTATGGGAGGAACTAACAGTAGGCCTCATACTCGACCAGCAACTCCGTTCAACCCTTCATTTTCGGTCCCCGGCACACCGCCGGATCTATATCTCGTCACACGAAACTCGCCAAATCTGTCACAATCCCTCTGGGAGAACTTCCAACCTGACCAGCTGTTCCCCGAAAGCTCCATCATTCCGATGCCCCAGATGTCGCCTCCACAGAACCAGCAGAGCCTGGATCCGAACGTTATGTCGCAGATGCAGAGTATGTCGTCTCCCGCATCTGGCCAGCAACATAGTCTTTTCCCAGGTCTAGGAACGCAAAGAACGACAAGCGCAAGTCCGTTGCAGGCTAACAATTTCTTGCAACCAGGACTTGGAGGATTCCAGGCTCAATCGTCAACACTGTGGCCAGGCGGTGATGTGAATGCTATGCAGGAGGGCCATAGCCCAAGTGATAGTTGGAGCACTGGATCCGGCCAGGGTCAACCGGTGCCGGCTACGTTGAATGTGGAAGACTGGTAAGATGAACACATGGCCTACGTTATTCAGAAAAATGACTAACAAGAACTCTGCTATATAGGTTCCAATTTTTTGGAATCAATGGGAATGATGTCAACTTGAATGGACTTGACTTCACGACGAATTAAAATAATTATCTAGTTGTATAATGAACAAAGGAAAATCACGGGTATATGGAAGCACGAGCCTTTTGTATACTGGATTTATCAACCCACGCGTAAACGTGTGTGTACCCATGGACAGGGTTTTATCGCAATATCTGATCATCTCAGCATCACCATTTGGCTGGAGGTTTGGGACGTTTGAATCCTACAGGTCAATACCTACAAGACATGATCAACGGCTACTAAATATAGAAAAAGATCATCACCTCTTGGTTACTCGCCTTTGTCATGCCCGTTTAAGTTGAAATACGCACCCCATTCCTCGCCACCATCGATGTCTTGAGGCCACTAGCTGCTACTTATTCCGGGATGGGTAAGAAGAAATTTGGTGAGCATGAGATGATATTGATCTAGGAGCAAGCTATCTCTATTCCAATCAGCAAGAGCTGGCGTAAATTACGCGAGCGTTTGCTGTTCCACTATTGTCGTCTTTGACTATTCGTTCTTCGAACATTCACGTCTTTCTCATATCTTCATAGGAGCGCTCTCAACAAGACTCGATATAATAATCAGTTGTACTTACGCCGCTTTTTCGGTCGCTCAATAAGTGTCGTGGTCCCGGGGGTCGTGCGCTTCCCTGTGCCCTGGCTCGCCAACTTAGAAAACATGGCACGCAATCTCCTGGATTCCTTCCTCAGTGATTTCCGGCTAGCATTCTCCCGAAAGCGGGCGAACTCGATGATCTTCACGCCCTCGCCCGTGACGAGGAAATCGGAGAGCTTTATATACCCATGTGCGACCCCCAACTCGTGGACCTTCTGCAAAGCGGCCTCGCAGGCGTCTTGGTCCTGGACGGAGGGAGGGCGTCCCTCTACCCTCTCCAGTAGAAAGCCGATGACGCTTCCGTGCTGGTGAATGTGTCCCAGGAAGCGCGGCGTCACCCCGGTGTCTTTGAGGAGCTCGTATGCCCTTGTCTCTTGCTCCATGACATCGAGCCACTCGTAGAAAAAGCATATTTTTGCGAAAACAGCGCCTGGTGGTAGAAGGTCTGAGTGCGGGATGGTTTCAAAAGTTGTTGACGTGAGCTGCTTGACAATCTCGAGGTTCTGATACTCTACTCGGGTATCATGCCAGCTGTTACTGACCCCTTCCAACGGGCTATTAAAATAAATAGGAATCTCCGACGATCTTAAAATCGCGGCCTCGGTCCGATTTCGGTCATATTCGAGCTCGAGAAAAAGAGCCGGCGGAGGGGATAAAAGCGTCTCTCTGGTGTATAATCCAGACCCGATATGGAGAGATCTGAATTTGGCACCAATCTGTAGACAGTAGAAACCTTCGAAAGTGCCCTCTTCTTCATCTTCGATAACTTTCGCATCTAGGAGCAGCGGCCGGTTTATAGTGAAATTGACAGACATCGTAGCTGGTCGATATTGAAGTGTAGGATTGCTAGGGGGGATATGTTTGAAGAAGCGTTTAGTCTAGGCCGACGAACAGCATCGGGCAGCTTCGGGAGGCTCTGTTATCCTGTTGTTTTCCCTGCCCTGCCTAAACGTTCCGGGGGGCCATCCCTCGCATGTGCTTCGCCCCCGGTGGTGGTACGTGATACATCCATCAACCGACCATCACTCCAGTAGAAAATGCGAGAGGCGGGCTTGGAGGATGACAAAAACTACTCACTAGAATCTGTCGATAATAAAAAGTACAGGTAACTATCGAGTACGTACAGTGTATGTGTTTTGATTATCCTGTAAGTTTTCAACTAAGCCGAGCCTACACTCGTATTGTTTATTATTGTTTATACCCATCACTTCCTATTCTAAGCCTCAGATATCCATATCCCACACCCCCGACCCTATAGTATTTTTTTGAGGGTGAATCAGCATCGGGTACACGCTGTTGCGTGTTCATTTGTCGTAACACGGAACTCTTCATGATTCCATGGAATTGAATTTTTGATGTGGTTTCGAGTCCTACCTTAGATGTCGTACAGTGCCCTATAAATGTGTAATGATCACTTAGGCTTGCTTAATGAAGTTCCTATAAATGCCGATTCCAGGATGGCAATGGTCTTTTCGAAGAATAAAACGTGCCAAAGAAGGTGAATCTATTTGGGGCCGCACACAGTTTCATAGGGTCACTCGTACTAGACCTCCGCATAAACGCCCGAGCCATATTCCGGCGCAGGAATCATGGCGAGGATAGATTCGAAAGGTGCCTTTTCAGCCATTGCGAAGCACGTAATTAATTAGGGGGGGATCTCTAGTAGCATTATCTGTCTGTCGTCTAAAGACAAACCAGAATATAGCGTAAGAATGTCACGAATAGGGGTTGGACTCGTTCTGCTTACTCTTATACAAGACAGAGAAACGGCTGCTCGGCGCGCTCAACACCAACGGCCTAGAAATAGGCATCGGGGGAGACATAATAGTAAATTGGTTGAAGCGATACCACGTAGATACTGATGTAAGGCAAGAGGCGTCCGACTCTCGTGTGAATTCGCTGCGGAGTTGCGTGCCTCGGTAGAACGTCAACATCGAAATACAACGGCTTGATGTCTACATTCCTTGTCACGTTGCCTAAGCTCGGCAACCTCCGCAACCTCCGTTGGGTAACAGTCCGGCACCCAGCAGTCGCCTTGATAAAACTGAGCCGCAAAAATTGTCCAGAAAAGGATTGTTAAGAAATAAACTCGCCCATCCCAAATTGAGAATTTATCACCGTTTCTTTTACTTTCTTTAGAGATCCAGGTCTCTGTTTTTTTCCCCCAGAGACAAATAACTGTCTGCTTACCAGAAAGCTGAGGTAAAATAGATCGAAGCGTACCAATCATTATAAAGCACTGACGCACCTCACCTTTCTATGTTTTCTACTTAGGTCAGCTAGTTCTGTGGCTTTAATTTTTCATTGGTACTGGGTGCAGCCATTATAGGTATTAGGCAAGTATCGCCGAGAAAGTGTAGTACCTAGGATTGTCAGGTTGTCATTCGTAAGTCTTACACGAAGCTCTGATATGGAGATATTGGTAGTTCTAATTCGCATAATGTCATACCTTTCTAGCATATTTCCCGACGCGAGGCAAAAAGTGCGAAGCAACTCGAAATGATGCTTTTAGCCGGATTTCGTATGGCAAGTAGATAGTAGGTACCTATGGAGCTTGAACTCTTCATGATTTGTATGCGGAGTAGTAGCAATAGTTGTTGTGGCGTTGTATAAAAAGATAGATGCGGAACTAATTCGTGAAATGAAAGGGACGGATCGACAGCGATAGTTAACAAAAATGGCGGGTCGAGGGGAATAAGCAGATGAAGCCGAGAGTGTTGTGGGAAGTTATTCGAATTTGATGTTCAAGCCATGAGTTGGATCACGACGTATCTTACTTTATAGCCGGCACGTTGGAAGGCCTTGGCGTGGAGATATCGATGTCTTGGTGTGTATTCCGTAACAGCAACATCACTTCTACAGACGTCGATTGGCTTATAGACTGCTAAGGTTACACATTGTTTCAGCGTGGTTCGTGGCCTAAGTACTAACTAGAAGTACCTACATACCTCCCTAACTACGAGGGTATAGGGTGGGGGCCAGGGACTGCCACGCCAAGGGAGTTCCACCGTCAGCCCACCCACCTACAGAAGTCAAGAGATTCTCGAATAGGACACGCTTGCCCTGGCTCTGGAATCCTCATTCGGCAAACGGAATATGTACGGTAGTGAGCCAACGAATGAACGTTGGTCGCAGAGGGAGTCTAGAAGAACCCTTGAAATTCTTCTCTGTTGTTGTCCTCTTACTTGTACTCGTCTTATCTATCGTCGTCCCATCTTTGTCTGAGCTTCCTCCTAGGCACTCAAACCTAATAACGCCCCTAGAAAGGGCGTACCTATTGCAGAATACATAATACACTACCTAGGTACTGAGCGCTAACCTACAGCGCTATCACCTCACTATCTATGCTGGTAGGTAGGTGCCTACCTTACAGACACCGACCTGCTATAATATGCCCACGCGCGGCTAACGGCAAGCTAATTTCGCCTGTTCTTTTTCTAGCCCGGCCATCCTTGTCCGCTCCTGTATCACCGCCGATAAGGCCATCGTAACTCAACCTCATTTCCCCCCCTACATACGAGTCCCAGGTCCAAGTCCGATTGCAAGCCGAAACCAATGTGAGCGCACGAATCTGACCGTCGTCGCCTCACCCTTTACAGCTTTGATGCGCCTTGATCTCACCGCCCGCTTCGTGCGGATACCAACCGTCTCTGTCGGTCCATAGTCCCCCCTTCGGTCCGCCCCTGGATCGTGAAGGATGGCCGACTCCAGCCGGACATCCCAGCCTCACGCCTCGAGGTCCTCGACGGCATTGACTCCGGCCGGTGTTGACGATCCCACGGCAGCGCGACCGAGAAACAGGAGAGCGCCTCGCGCCAACAACCCATCCGATGCCGTAGCAAATGCGTTTGGCCAGCAGCCTTCTGGCCACAGCCCCTCGCCACCCCGGGGGGTCAGTCCCATGCCCTCGGCGCGCCTCACCAACACCAAGCTCCAGCCTGGCGGGCTATCTAGTCCCCTCAACGACTCTTTCTCTCGCGGCCTGCTCGAAGGCTCATGGGCCCCGAACTGGTCATCGGTGCAAGACTTCGCCACGTCCCTTCTTGACGGTGGATATAACAGCGAGCCTTCACGCCCCAACAGTAGGAGTGGCCCTAAGCCGCGCGCGAAACCCTTCTGGAAAGGCTTGGGGGGGATGAACACTTTGACGCGCAAAGCGTCTGAAACATGGGGTCCTGCCCCTTTATCAAGCTCGCGTCCTGCGCCAAAGGATATCGCCGCCGGCTCCCTCGCCGAACGGGAGGCGCAGTTGATGGCAAGGAAGAAAGCTAGCATCTTAGAGAGCCATGACGGAGTGAACGGCGGTTTAGATATTACCGGTAAATACAAAAGGAGGAATTCTGATGAAAATCTACGCAGTGCAAGCCAGCCGGTCATAGAAGAGTTTCTGGTATACCTGCACCATGTGCAACCTACGGATACCTATGCTGGCATTATCCTCCGCTACAGATGTATGGAGCATGCATTCCGTAAAATCAATGGTCTATGGTCGCGGGACAACATACAAGTACGGAAGCACCTCCTGATCCCGGTGGATGCTTGCGAGACGAAGGGCAGACCGTGCGAACCGCCTTCCTTCTACTCTCAAAAGATCGACCACCTGGCTACGACACCCCAAGATTCCGATATAAACAACTTTGGCCGGTCCAACATGGATTCACAACGACTACACGATGACTACTTTGGGTCTCTGAACGGGAAAGCAGCTGGGCATTTGGCACAAGAAATTGATGAACGACCTTGGACTCACGTACGATGGGTGAAGCTCGATTCACTACAGGAACCAGTGGAAATAGTGAGGGTCAAGCGAACAGCAGTCGGGTATTTCCCGCCAAGGAGAAAGAAGAGTATACACACCGTTTCGGCCTTCTCGACTCCCCGCCAGTCCCTTGAATTGTCGAAAGCCATTTCGAATAATTCTGTAGCCGGGGAGAGTCCTTGTAGAACTCCATCTAGGCGACAGAGCACGATGAGCGCAAGGCCAACGGCTTCAAGTCTAAGTCTCGGTTCGCCAGCCTCTGGCCGGAGCCGGGGTGAAAGTTTAGGACAGATGGAGGGGGTTCCAGCATGGATGCGCAAACCAGGAGGTGTGGGATCGATGGGAAAGAGCGTCAAAGCACCGGGCCCAGCTACGGACTCCTTCAACACTTGGGTCAACAAGCGGCTCCCCGGCTTTAACATCGACTCTTTACCCTCCATGTCCGTCATGGGATCCGAAACTGCTCATTTTGGATTCGCCAAGGCGACAGAGGAAAACTCGGGCATCGTGGAGAGCCCCTTTGAGGAAGGACGTGACGCGGTAGTCCCTCCACGGAATGGCTTGGGCCTCGAACACGCCGCGGCATCTATCGAAACTTGGTTACGCGGGGCGTGGGCCAAACGTCCCAGCACGCCAATACTCGGCTCCCTGCGGAAGCCCATGGATGATCTTGATCTCATCGAACTTACAGACACTGCTAGTGACGACGGACGAACAATTGGTGCATCTAGTGGACCTTCACAGGGCACCTTTTCGGACCAGACTATGCATGGCTCAACTGGCCGAAGCGACGGAGAGGGCGCGGTGTCCATGCGCGGCCGCTCAACGGCGCTAACGGCAGTCGGCGGGAAAGGGAAGAAAACGGATTGAAGATGATTTGAACGCAGTAATGCAGATTTTTGAACGGCTTCTAGACGGTTCCCCCAGTTGACTCATAGACTACTCTCAAACCGGGTCTTCCCATGTGTTAGGCGCGGTGTAGCCTGCATCATTCACGGCGTTTTCGGGGGTTGGGCAAGACGAGCGGGCCTTTTTTTTGTATATACTCGTTACATTGCTATTCACAACATCATTCTACGTATCTGCTGCATGGAGTAGAAGGCGTTTTTTTTTTTTCGAGTCTGGATGGCATGGTCTACCCATATCCATGGCAATTTGGACTGCTAGACCAACTACTTGTTCAATTCTGCATCTCATAGTATTTACCGATAGAAAACAACGTTACGTTGATACGGGCGGAAATTTTGTCAAGATTTATTGCGATATATGTAAAAAATGATTCTAGTGATGCTCGATTTGAACGTCAGGGTCTCTGGAGTTGAGCGACAATGAATATATTAAAGACACCCCGAGCGCTGATAAGATAAGCGATACGCAAGACGGACAACCTACGTACCTGCCTTACCTGCCGCCGACGCGGGGGTTGGAAGCTTCATACTTTTGGCCACCATTATCAGAATCGGACTATATCTCTAGGAGATTCGCTCGAACATTTTGGCGGGTTTTGACAAAAATTTAGGGCGACAATTACCCCCCGGCCGAACGAAAACCGCGTCGCGCTCCACCACGTCCTTATATCTACCCGCCTCAGAATGGGATTCCCGGCGCGCGCTCTCGACCTCGTCTTCATATAGCGCTAGCTAGGGGGCTAACGAAGGAGAGGGAGTGCTTGCGCTCGTACAATTGCGACGGATTCGATGCGCGGCGGTGTTCACTTACGCTCTCTTCACATTGCGACCCAATAACTAGCGGATTGGTTGATTTGGAGAACTAGAGGTTGCTTCGTTATTACGATTCCTGACCTGCTATACCTACCAAAGGGGAAAGGGGGCAGCAGGAGGGAGAGGGACTTCATTTGCGGCTGATAGGCAATAGACGACAGCTAGCAACGGCGGAACTCGAATCCATACACGCCTACGCAACAAACAAGGAGGGGCAAACAGGAGAAAGGGAGAGAAGAGAAGGAAAAGAAACAGCAAGCAGCACACGATGCCCATCTGCATCGAGTGTCGGCACCCCGTCCGGACCCTCTGGACCCAGTACTCGGGCGCCGGCGACGCGAGCTCCAACATCCGCCTCACGGTGTGCCGGAACTGCGGGCGGTTCTGCGACAAGTACGTCGAGCACGACTTTGTCGTACTGTTTATCGACTTGGTCTTGATCAAGCCACAGGTGGGTTCGTTCGTTCTTCGCTCAGTGTCCCAGGGTTATGACGTAGGTGGAGGAAGAGTGCACGAGGAACGGAGACTCGAGTACAGGTCGTGGAGAGGTTGACGAATTGTGTTGACAACGGTATGGCTAACGAACTATCCGACAGGTCTATCGCCATCTCCTACATAACACATTAATGCGCGACGGCGATAAATTCGATGTACGTCTCCTTCAAGTCTTTCCCCTGAATCGACCATTCAAGCTCGACTTGCATTCTCGCGGAACGAGCAGAGCAGTGCCGGTATAATTAGATCGAGGGATAGACAAACGCTAATAAGATACCGCCGCAGCCATCTATAATACGCCTCGGCACCCTCCTACTCCTATTCGACGTCTACCTAACATGGGCGCGTATCGAGAAGCAGGCCGTCCCGGAGTCGTCGATGGCGACGAAAGGGGGGAGTAATCTCGGGGCTCTAGCCCAACAGCCCATCGTATTCCAATACATATTCTTCCGTACGCAATATTCCTTCTTCTCCCCTTCTCTCCCCCAGAACGTCAGAAGAAAACATTAGTCAGCTAACGCCAATAACTAACCAGTAATCCTCTGCACCTTCTCGACCCTCGCCTTCCACCTCAGCATCCGCTTCCTGACCTCGTCAGCCGCCTCGCCGCTCTCCCTGCTCAAGCTGCTGCCGCGGTACCCGCGGCCGAACTCGGTGTCGACGGCGCTGCTGGTGTCGAGCAGCACGAAGCTGTTCCCGATCCTCATGGTCATCTGGGACTACGACGTGCCGGCGGCGGCGCGCTCGCTCGGCTGGGCCGTCGTCGCGAACAACGTCGAGGCCCTCAAGATCCTGCTCGACTGCGGCTACGGCGCGGCCGTCGTGCTCGCGGCCGCCGGCGCCGTCGCCCGCTGGCTCGTCGGCCGCGCCATACTGTGGTGCGTCGGCCTCCACGACGGCGCCGGCGTCGACTCCGTTGCGGGGAGCGATGTCGCTGTCGACGGACGCGCGCTGTGGGCGCTGCTGGGGCGCGCGAGGGAGTGGGGGGGACGGTTGGCGGTTGGGTGACATAGCATCTTCTTGTAGTTGATATTTAGCAAGCGAATCTAAAATTTGGTTTCAAAGGTGAATATCTGCTTGTTTGATCCAACGTCACGTAGGATATGTGTAATACCATTATTAAATTTCGCATTGTACATCTAAATGTAAGTCCCCTAGCAAAGAGAGCCGCTCTAACAGTTAGGTTAGCCGAGGCGTGTCTTGTACCCAATCTACGCGTTGTCCTAGAGGAGAAGCGCGAGTACATGAGTCTTTTGCCATGGCCCGATTCTTCCCTCCTCCTGATTCCCCCCTTAACGCCCGAGAAAATGGTTTGGCTCTTGTGGTAAGGAAAATAATGATGATGATGCTGGTATTGGCTGTTGATACAAGTCCCACGTTGTCTCCTTACTTGTGGTTTTGCTACTTCCGCCCCACGATTCCCACATTGTCGGTCGGGTTCCCCGAATTATCCTCTCTCCGACGTGCACGGGGGTGTAGATGCTCGCTTTGAATCGGATGTATTAGTGTTGTATCGCGTTACGTTATGTCGCGATATAGCGGCAAGGCACAGTGTGTGCGCCTGTGTTTAGGGGTGTCGAAGCATAGTGTACGGTATATGTCTATAAAGAAGGCCACGCCGTCCGCTATTCGTGCTGGAACCCCTCCTTGATGTCTGTCCGGCGAGGCTCGATCAGCGGGTGCAGCTGCGCCATGAAGGTGATGAACCACATGAGGTAGCAGCTGATGAAGGCGATGATGAGCGATGAGCGCCAGGTCCTGTTCGTAGCCGTAATGATTAGCCTTCCGAGGTCTTGTGTATTTCGTTTAGCGATTCTCCTTTCCGTTCTTCTCCGGTCTCCTCCGCCACTGCTTCGTAGTCCCCTCTGTCTATCCCCATCGGGTTCTTCTCGTGGAATTTGTGTTGTGCTAGGATCGAAAGGTAGAGTTGACTGCGGGGGCTTTATAGCGTGTTACTCACGTTTGGTTCTCGCCCTTTGGTGATAGGAACCATGCGGCGGCGCACATGGCGGCGACGACGACCAGGCCGATGAAGATGCTGTACCTATATCGCGGGGGATGGCATATTAGCACACATCACAATTTCTATCGTCCGCCGTCATCATTTTCGCATTGTTCTAAGGAGCTGACGAGCTGCGGCAGGCAAGCAGGCTGGCGCCTCGAGTAGATTGCATTGACAGACGTACCCTTTCGCCATGGCTATCAATTTGTGATTCGAGATAGTTTCGGTGCTTCGGAGTGCTCGCGGATTTTGCAGAGTACCGGATATCGAGGGCGGGATGTGACGGAAACGGTGGTTGTCGAGCTCGTTATGTCGGATCGAGCTGCCTGGGTGTTGGTACTTACAGACTTACAGTGTTACCCGTAGTTGGATTCACAAGCTCTAACTAGCTACAGTGCCAAGACCAGGCTTAGTCATCAAGTCCTTCGCATCCCCCTTGCACTCATATAATATTACAGAATTGGATAACTATACTTTTATCCTTAATACGCGACAACAAGCGAAAGTATTGTGCACTTTCTTCATGTTTATGTTCATTGAGTTATCGATATATAAGTAATTATCATTTACAGATGACGAGAGTAGCAAACTCAACATATATCTAAGCATCGTTCTCAAACTCCAGCCCACTCTGTTTCCTCACCGCACCATAGATGCCAGCAATGTCCCCCTTGGCGCCTCCGGCGTGATCAGCCACGACCTCGAGGTACTCGTCGGCCCGCTTGGTGAGCTTGAGTTCGAGGCCGACGGACCTGGCCAGGTCCATGGCGTGGCCGGCGTCCTTGCGCGCGTTGTCGGCGGAGAAGAGCGGCTCCTCCATCTTCCAGTACGTGCCGCTGACCATGCGCTCCGCGTAGCCGCTGTACACGCCGCCGAAGATGAGGTCGACGAGCTGCTTGACGGGCTGGACGCCGACGCCGGCCTTCTCGCCGAGCGCGAGCCCCTCGCCCAGGATCGACACCATGTTGATGATGAACGTGTTGCCCAGCAGCTTCAGCTTCAGCGACGACTCGTACGGCTTGTCCTCGAACGGGATCTCGGCCTTGCCCATCACCCCCGTGGTGTACGGGCGCAGCTTGTCGATGGATGACTTGGGCCCCGCTGGCACGAAGCTGGGAAGGAAAGGACGGTTAGAATCATGGCATGCATTTTGTGACATTTTCGTCTCGACGGACGGGGATTTGCCTCCTAGTCTTGCGTGATATTGCATCGTAGACAAGTATGTACTTACAGGAGCATCCCTGCATTGGCCGCAGCCGGTGCACCAAAGACAGGAGAAGCAATGAACTCGGCCCCCTTAGCCAGCACATCCTGGGCAAGCTGCTTCGTCGTGTCAGGGTGGATGGTCGAGCAATCGACAATCAGCTTCCCCTTGACGTCGGATTGGAGGACGCTGCTGATGGCCTCCTTCACAGCAGCGTCGTTGCTGACGATGGTGAAGATGATATCCGCCTTTTTCACGCCCTCTTCGATAGTATCGACAACCTCGGTCTTGCCGGCCGGCAGGGTTGCCGCCAGGTCTTCAGCCCGCTTCTTGGTCCGGTTGTAGAGGATGAGGGGCTTGTCCAGGTTGCCTTTCTCAACCAAGTTCTTGCACATTCCCTGTTTGATGTATTAGCTGAGTGAATTCTTTATCTTACACGGCTGGCATATTCAAGCTTACTCTGCCCATGTTGCCCAGGCCAATCCACATCAGTTGAGGAGCCATGATGAGTGATTTTGCTTTGGAAAATCAGAGACGAATATTCTAAATTTTCCTTGCCAAACCGGTTTTGCGAGTGGCCGATTCCAAAGGGAATATTCTTTGAAGGACTCTGTAGTGATGGTAAAAGCTGTTGAAGTAGCGATGACGTCTATCCGGAGGTCTGACGTTGAGAGGGCGCGCAACGATTAATATCCTAGAGTTATCACAGTCCTATTTATAGATAATGAAGAGGTCGATTGAAAGTGGGATAAAGCAACCATCTAATGGCTTATTTAATGGTGAATCAATTTGTACAATCCTGAAGCCCTCTTCGAAAGTTCCGGTTACGGCATCTCTAAGTCGGGCTTTATATGACCCTCGAGATTCGACCTAAAGCCCCGCAGAATCCCGCATTGGAGCCGGTTATTATTGTAGCACGTCGGGGTTAAAACGCATATTAATCATCAATTAGTCCTTGTTCTAGAGCACCTCGTTCGGTCTCAGCGACTTCTGTCACCGAGTTTTCAAGATAGCACCGAGGTTTTGTTCTCGGTCTTAATCACTGCTGTGAAGTCGGAGGCTTACCAATTCGCACATCCGCGTGTCTAAGTTTTACGCTATCCGGTGGGAGCGATTCGTAAGACGACCTAAGGTAATTGGCGCGCCGTCGCTGTTCGAGAGCAGAGCAGAGCACAAGCAGAGAATCGGAAAGCGAGTGGCTGTGCCTCTCATGCGCTAGATCAGGCGCTCTAGCCATGGGTGTGGTCTATCATGACGATGCCGTCAAGTAGCGGGATAGGGTTGCGGGTTGCAGCGGCTTTCGCGCGTAGAGCGCGACTCCGTCCTTCGCCATCATCGGGGAGAATCCACGTCAGACAACAGCAACAACAACTCCGGGGGCTGCATCTCGCACCGCCATTCTTACTAGATGATGATTACGTCCCCCGTTACCAGATGCTTTCCGAGGTGGATGCCGCAAAGAAGCGCTCGCTGGCGTACGCGCACCTGCAGAACTGCAATCTCTGCCCGCGGCTCTGTGGGGTGAACCGCTACGAGACGACGGGTATGTGTCTCATCGGCGCCAATGTCAAGGTCAACGTCATTGCGCCGCATTTCGGCGAGGGTAGGGCTGCCCCTTTTTTGCTATGCGTCTTCTATAGCTTGGATCTCACGTCATGATAGAATAAGACAGACAAACAGACAGACGGGCAGACATGGACAACTCTCCCTCTCAGAATAGGATGATGACGATAGATAGCTAATGTACATACTCCCTCCCCAGAACCTTGCATCCAAGGCCACAACGGCAGCGGCGCCGTCTTCTTCTCAGGCTGCAACCTGCGCTGCACCTTTTGCCAGAACCACGACATCGCGCACCAGCGCAACGGCTTCGACCTCAGCCCGGAGGAGCTGGCGGAGTGGTACCTGAAGCTGCAGGAGGTCGGTCGCGTGCGTGAGTAGTTCTCGGGTTTGTTTCCTTCTTTCAGCTGTTTTCACAGCAGAGGCTTTCCTTTTTGGGCCAATACAGTGCCTAGAAGCTTCTAAAGTCCTCATAAACCCATGCAGGAATAGTGATAACTGACTCCGAATGCTCTAGACAACATCAACCTCGTGACGCCGGAGCACGTGGTCCCGCAGGTCGCGCTGTCGCTCCTGCACGCGCGGACGCTCGGCCTGCGCGTGCCCGTCGTCTACAACACGTCGGCCTTCGACTCGCCCGCGTCGCTGGCGCTGCTCGACGGGCTCGTCGACATCTACCTGCCTGACTTCAAGGTCTGGACGCGCGCGGCGTCGAGACGGCTCCTGAAAGCGGACGACTACGCCGCCGCCGCCACGGCGAGCATCCGCGCCATGCACGCGCAGGTCGGCGACCTGTGCTTCACGGCCGACGGCATCGCCAAGCGCGGCCTGCTCGTCCGCCACCTCGTCATGCCCGGCCAGGAGGCCGAGGCGCGGGAGATCGTGCGGTTTATCGCCGAGGGCGTTTCGAGGGACACGTTTGTGAACATCATGGAGCAGTACCGTCCCGACGCGCACGTCGGGAAGCCGAGGCGCGGGGCCAGGGGGAGGGATGCTGGTGATGCTGGGGATGGGGCTGGGCAGGGGAGGGGAGGCGCAGAGGATGTGCGCTATGCGGAGATCAACCGCGCCGTTACGGCCGACGAGGTCTCGGCGGTGAGGAAAGCTGCTGAAGCGGTGGGCCTATGGCGGTTCTGCGATCCGCCTAAACATGATGGTTTTGCTATATAGACAGCATTCGCTGTATGTACTACGTGTAATTTTCCCGGTTCGGCGCTTCTATGGGCTCACTTGTATATAATTTATAGACTGTGAATTAGAGAACTTGAGAATAGCTAGTAGTGTAGTTGTACGACAAGCATATGACCGCTGGCTTCTGTATGAATTATCATAACAATTTCCACCAATAATGGAATACGTATATAGCGTAGGAAGAACGGACTAGTATGCTCCTGGCATTTAAATATGTGCTATTACGACTTTGTTCTATGCGGTCATAAACGCTTGGTTTCGCGGATATCGGAGTAGCTTTCGGATACAGACGTGTTGTCAGCCATCATTTTGATAATGACTACGTTTCAAATCCTAACTGGAAGTCTGCTCTTCTTAACATAGAGTCCTAAGTCATATCTATCTGGGTTCTCATGAATGGGATGTCTAAACTGTATCGCAAAGCCCACAATTGTAGGAATCAGGCACAATTGCTCACTATGTAGCATTGCAACCTAGCATTCATGATAGAAATAGCAACCTTATAAGGAGTTCCTTAGAGCCAGTCTACTACGCAGTAACGGTCTATAGAATACTAGTATCGTATTTTATAAATATATATATAAATGTTCAAGTATTCCTTTAGATATAAGAGATATGATAGTTAGCCATTAAGTTTCCCGAATTACTAGCTTCAATCACTGCAGGGATCTTTGACTGTTCAAACCAGAAATTTTAGCACATACGTCTTCGGCCACATGTAACGTAGGCTATAAATGAGGAAGCCCCTAGACCAGGGTATATCTACAGTCGGGGAAGTAACTTCACGGGGTTAGGGAAACATGAGGTGGCTCGTTTTGACTGTTCGCTGTATTCGTTTTACAGAGCGCCGACATATAACTCGTTAAACTCCTATCACGCCTTGGAGCTGTTTTGAAGGTAGATAAATACCCTAAGCACCCTGAACTCTGAATGTTCTTCCGCTCGCTGTCTTTCTCTCTTTCTCTTCGTTCTCTGGTCTGGCACGGCGGAGGACTACGACGGATTAACATAAATAACAAACTATTAGGTAGAGCGGGAAGCTTACCTTGTAGGAAGTCCGCTGTCCGCCTTCTCATACGAGAGTGAATGTATGCCTGTTGCTGATTAGAATGAAATGTAAGTAGTAGGCTCTAGGGCATTCGCACCTTTGATGCTTTGATGTGATAATGGAAATAGTCTCTAAAGGTCTGGATGTGGGAGATGACATCGGGCATCCGCTGGGGCGTTAAGTGTCGCGGGAACAAGACTTTCCAAGTTAGTTATACTCCTTGTCGAAACCATGAAGTATTGCGTACCAAAAGTGACGTATCCGACCTCTCCACCAGACGTTGCAGTCACGCCAGGGACTCCCTGTAGTTCTAGAGGCGGATCGTTTCTGAATAGCACCTGGGGTGCATTTTGAATCGCTCTTCTCCGCGCATCGACGAATTCTTGAATGAAGACCTTCCCGAACACTCTATCTGTTTCTTCGCGGAAGATGGTGCTGAAGATGACGGTCACGCGGTCGTGGCTTGCCTTGACGTAGATGGCTTCCTCGTCGCGGTAGTGGATTGCCATGACCTCTCCGCCTTCTCGAACACCTTGTGGTGCCTCCTCGCTCGTGTACTTGGACGCAGCCTCCTTCAACTTGTAGTGCTCGCTGTAGGCGTGTTCGAAAGGGGCAGCCATGGCATTGCGTTTTAGTAAGGAGATCTTCCTGATCAGTTCGTCCCGGTCCTCTGCGCAACGTCGTTAGCATCCACGCTATGCAAGCCTACGAATGCCATTTCAACTGTCCGCGTACCTTTGTCGGCGGGTAGATTCTCCAGATCTACTAGGACCGAGAAATCGTAGCCGGTCTCGGGAGATACGACGTATTGGCCGTATTCGCGTTGTAGAACCTCCTGAGCGCCATACTGGACCAACTCCCTGAAACACCTGATCTGGAGCGACACTAGGATTTGGGTCTTCGTCTCGGGAGTAGAGATGTGGAAGGTGACGCCATCGAAGTCGGATACGGTTTGATCAATGTGAACTGGCGGTGCTCTGCACGCTGAGTTTAGATTTGGTTGACTGGCTGACCGACTGATTGACTGAATGGTCATGAATTGGTTCGCTGGAGCTTACCCGGAGAATCGCTCTGTCAGGACAGACTGTATCAGGACATTTTGGTAGTCTAAAAGCAGCATCTTCGCATTGGCTACGTGCGGACTCTTGACGAAGAATAGACTCTGAGGGTCGGCGGTTTGGAACGTGGATGTTGGTTGTAGGTAACAGGGTATCTGGTAGAGAGGTGAGGGAGTCTAGGTACCTGCCTACTTGCCTACCACTGTTCACCGTTGAGCTTTTGGTGGGGCTGTGATGCTTGGTTATTGATGGTTGCCCGCTTACGTCGTTCCTTTCCCAGTATTTCAGTACAGTAGTACCTATTCCGTATTGTGCACTGTACTACCGACAGGTACCCATGTAGGTCCACTGCGGCCTATTGGATGATGGTCTGTGCGAAAGAGCTTTTGATAAGGATTGTTATCGCGCCGTCCCTCCATAAAAAAGTTCTAGGACAATTTCTAGTCTAGAGAGGCATACAATCTCATGCCCAGGTCGAGTTATCGTACGGACAATTGGTCGCAACCATGGTCAAGTCATATTTGTAGGTAATACCCACGATCGTGTGCCTCATGAGGGATCCACTTGACTAATCTTTTCAATTTCTCTTTAGAAAATATGAACATGCGAAATCCTTCGGCCTCGTAACTTCCGGTACCTCGAACATCCTCTGGACTTCTAAAGATGGCAGCAGTACAAGCGCAGGTCAGGCCATTGTGGCTGCAAATGAGGAGGTCATCAGCTGGGATATCAAGACGGGCGACGTTTTAAACCGATGGAGGGATTCGAGTTGTGCCGCGCAGGTGACTGCCATTGCGCAGAGCAAGATCGACAAGGACGTTTTTGCCGTCGGGTACGAGGACGGCAGCATTCGGTTATGGGATAAATACGGAACCGTCGTCGTAAACTTCAACGGCCACCGCTCGGCGATCACCACTCTTGCCTTCGACCGATCCGGCGTGCGACTGGCAAGCGGCTCCAAGGACACTGATGTCATTGTCTGGGACCTCGTGGCTGAGGTTGGCCAATACAAACTTCGGGGGCACAAGGACCAGATTACCGGACTGCAGTTTGTAGAGCCGCAAGAGGAGGTTTCTGAGGAAGATGGTGCGCAGGCCATGGTTCTGGACGGCACGGCAGACCCGTCTGAAGGTTTCCTCCTGACTACCGGCAAGGATTCACTGATAAAACTCTGGGATTTGGGCTCAAGACATTGCATTGAAACTCACATCGCTCAGACAAATGGCGAATGTTGGGCCCTAGGTCTCTCTCCAGATTACAGCGGCTGTATAACGGCAGGCAACTCCGGAGAACTCAAGGTCTGGGCACTTGATGCGACTTCCCTTGCTTCATCTCGACATCAAGTTGATATACCGGCGAATATGCAATACCTACACGACAGGGGAACATTGTTTCGGCAGGGAAAGGACAAAGCTATCGAGATCATTTTCCATCCTCGCCTGGACTACTTTGCCGTACACGGATCGGAAAAGGCGATAGAAATATGGCGGGTACGATCTGAAGCAGAAATAAAAAAGAGCATGGCGCGGAAGAGGAAGAGGAGGCGGGAAAAGCTTGCGCAAAAGAAAGGAAACCAGACCGATAGTGATGCGCAGATGGATGACGTGGAAGAACAGGAGGAAAACGTTGGCAAAGCTGATGTGACCGACGCGTTTGCACAGCATCTCATAATTCGCACTGGTGGTAAAGCTCGCGCCGTTGACTGGGCTGATATCACAGGCAAAAAAAGGTTACAGTTGCTTGTTGCTACAACTAACAATCAGCTGGAGTTATATCACATCCCCTTGAAGCAGAAGTCCTCCAAATCAAAAGACGAAGATATTCCAGACTACGAACGAGCCTTGTCTGTCGAGATACCGGGGCATCGAGCCGACATTCGATCATTAGCTCTGAGTTCCGACGACAGACTCCTCGCTTCCGCATCGAACGGGTCTCTAAAGATTTGGTCAATGTTAACTCAAAAGTGCGGCAAGACATTAGAGTGTGGATACGCATTATGTTGTGCCTTTTTGCCGGGAGACAAGTTGGTTGTTATCGGTACGAAAAGCGGCGAGATTGAATTGTTCGAAGTGTCAACTGGCACACTCCTCGATAGTGTCACAGCTCACGAGGGCGCAATATGGTCTCTTCAGATTCACCCCGACGGTAGATCCATTGTTTCGGGAAGCGCCGATAAATCGGCCAAATTTTGGAAGGTTCAGGTCGTTCAAGAGCCGGTCTTGGGAACAACTCGAACAACACAGCGCCTCAAGTTGTCGCACGCGAGAACATTAAAAGTCTCAGATGACATCCTTAGCCTAAAATTCTCCCCCGACGCCAAATACCTAGCCGTCGCCTTATTGGACAGCACAGTGAAAGTGTTCTTTACCGACTCCTTGAAACTATATTTAAACCTTTACGGCCACAAGCTCCCAGTCTTAGACATGGATATTTCATACGATGGGAAGTTAATAGTGACGTGCTCAGCAGATAAGACTGTTAGGATATGGGGTCTCGATTTCGGAGACTGCCACAAAGCAATAATAGCACACCAAGACAGCATCCTCCAAGTCAAGTTTGTACCGAACAACCGTGAGGGCAATGGGCACCATTTCTTTAGTGCTGGCAAAGATCGCACTGTCAAGTACTGGGACGGTGATAAATTCGAGCAGATTCAGCGCCTGCACGGTCACCACGGCGAAATCTGGGCATTGGCCATTAGTCGTAGTACCGAGCCTCCCTTCATCGTTAGTGCCAGTCACGACAAGAGCATCCGGGTATGGCACGAGACGGACGAGCAGATTTTTCTCGAAGAAGAGAGAGAGAAGGAAATCGAGGAACTGTACGAGAGCACGTTGACGGGATCACTTGAACAGGATGCCGATGAGGAAGGCCAAGACGGTGAGGTTGCGGCCGCTACGAAGCAGACATCCGAAACACTAAACTATGGCGAGCGCATCGCAGAGGCCCTAGAGCTTGGCATGGCGGACTTGCATATCATGAAGGAGTGGGAAGAGGCAAAAGCAACCAATCCCCACGTCGGGCCGCCTCAGCGTGACCCGATGTTCATGGCACACGGGAACATCTCCGCCGAAGAATACGTGATGAAGGTGTTGTCTCGGCCAGCTGCATCGGCATTAAACGATGCGTTGCTCGTGCTACCATTTTCCACAGTCCCTATACTCTTCACATTCCTTAACATCTTCGCTACAAGATCCATGAATATCCCCCTTACCTGCCGAGTTCTCTTCTTCATACTGAAGACACACCACCGCCAAATCGTAGCTAGCAGAACGATGCGCGTCATGCTTGATGGCATCAGGACGAATCTGCGGCAGGTGCTCAAGAAGAAAAAAGACGAGATGGGCTACAACATAGCTGCACTCAAGGTGGCAGGTATGCAAATCCAGGAGAACAGCGTTAAGAATTACGTGGATGAGAACTGGGATGATGGGACAGACGGGCAGAATGCCAGGAAACGAGCCTTTGTGCACGTTTCTTAATGTATTAATTTCCACCGAGCTCGGGGCAACGGAATAGGATATATGCACGAGTAATACTTGAAGATCATAACATCGGTTTCGAGATCGGTCAGCTTCGGTGACAGCTACTACTACTATCGATGGTATCAGGGGTCCAGGCCGGGGCTTCTGTTACCCCACCGTAATCTAATGGCGCACGGGGAACGGATGCTAGTGATCTACGTAGGTATCGTATATACAGTTTGTGTCTTTGTCTGGGTGCCTATTTCCTGCGTCCTTCGTGTAACACCCCAGACTGGCAAACTCCAAATTTTCAGCAGCACAGCAGCGGCGAGAAGGAAAGGGAAATGAGCTACAACCAGGCCTTTAGCCTCAATGGCTCATACTTCAGTCCACAGTAGGGTAACCGTCTTTCTTCCACACTTAGATTTGCTCAACACTACGATCCACGAAGACGACGTGGCCGTAACGCATCGACACAACACAGGTAAACAATTTACCACACCAGGAGCAAAGAAACCTCGCCCAGTGGCCTCGAGCGGTGAATAGGCGTAACTAGGTAGTTAGTATCTAACCACGATCAAATAAAGCCAACGTCGAGAATAAGCTTGGAATAGCCCCAAGCCCGGCTCGGCCCCAGACCAGCACTGCCCTGCAGAGCACCAAACCCAAGAACCGAACTCGAGAACCGTCCGGCCGCAGATCCGCCCTAACAGTCCCAACTACATACATAGGTAGAGAGCGCATGCCAGCACAACCCACCCAACCCAGCGAGGGGCGCATTCTCGAAACGCAACACCGGCCCTCGCACGCAAGCCCGCGGCAAGGCGTGAAAACCGCTCCCAACCAACGGCCACCCGTGCCGCAGTATTCAATAGAAGCATCTCTCCCTGCCCTCAAGACCAAGCAGCGTTCCGTTCGTTGTCTACGATCGCATCGTGTACGAAAACTGGCGACCGTGCTCCCGCTAACGCCAATACCGCCGACCTAAGATGCTCGGTTGATGCTCTTGCTCTTTGGTTGTTAGTTCTGGGCACGACTGGATCCGTACGCCCCAATAATAGTGACGGGTAGCGATAGAACATGAGTGACATATTAAAACGTGAGTAAATTAGGAGACTTGATATGGTAGAGAACAACAAAGAGCACTTCATCGATAAGAAAAACACATTCCCGGAGGCTTGTATATGTTGTAATGTTGCGCTTGATTATGCTCCATACTAATCTATTTGAGTGGGTTGCTGTAAATGCCTTTAAGAAAATCCCAGATATGCTTCAGAGATATCATGCCTCCAAGTGCAATTGCCCACGTCCCATTAACGTGAAGGAAGTCTCCTATAAAC
Source organism: Nemania abortiva (assembly GCA_022578505.1). Classification (NCBI taxonomy): domain Eukaryota; kingdom Fungi; phylum Ascomycota; class Sordariomycetes; order Xylariales; family Xylariaceae; genus Nemania; species Nemania abortiva. The sequence goes on from MU392587.1 coordinate 41,948, forward strand.
ATGATAGCCCGCTGTTCCATAGCCTCGTGCTTCACACTACTCATACGCGTCGAACCAGTCGCTGTGACAAAGGTAAAGCATGCAAAATTGTTCCCTATGAACCTGATCCACATTCGCTAAACGCCTCAAACACCTATGATCAATGACCTCCCTTACAGACCGCAGAGCAGAAGACCGCCTCTGTTGATTACCTCGTATGTGGTTGAGTTGAATGTCGTGGCATGTTGCGAGAATATATATAGCAGGATGATGCAGTTCGTCTATATGAATCAAAACCAGAAGCCCCTTTCGATATTAGGAAATGAAAGCCGTAGCGTCGTGTCCTTTGGGCGCTGTTTTCGTCCGAGTGATGCCGAGAATATAACCGTGGGGTGGAATATTTGCCGTTCCATGTTGAATCTGAGCGTGTGCGTGTGCGCGTGTGTCTGTATACATGTATGTCTACGACACTCATAAGTGTCGCATGCGTGTTATACTTCCAGCCAATGAATTTTCCTACGACTGCTGATAGGAAGCAAACTGATTGGAGCCCGTATGGCCGGAGCTCGGTACGTAAATCTCCGATGATTCAGTGGACGGAGACGAGAAGTTAACGGGGTCAGAGCGGATCTGTGGCAGTTCCGACGGATGCTCGTTAGTAGGTGGCATATCTAGGTTGGGCGAAACGAGACCATGTAAGAAGTCGTCGGAAGTCATGGCCATCCGCGAATGAAAAGGAAAACTAGATGTATCGAACACCGTACCACTGGACGGACTCGATGCCGCCGCCACTCCTGTTCGATTAGAATTGGGAGACGGGCTACCATTCCAGTGGTACTGTTCGGGGCTACTTGTCAGTGATCGCCGACTACTTGAATCCAACCCAACGCTCGTAGGATCAAAAGGGGATCGAGAGCGGGAACTTCTAGAGAGACGGACCGAGGTCTGCGACGCGCCAATTGAAGTTACGCCCCCAAATACGCTTGGACGACTCGGTGGAGAGGTAACTCGCACACGGTGCCGAGGTCTTCGACGACGATCGAATTCAGCGGGGGGCGAACGGCGCTCATACGTATTCCATGCCGGCATTCGCACGCCATGGCTATTAAAATTGTCCAGCCTCCTATTGCCCAATGGTGACCGATTGCTTGCACCTATATCCGAGAATTGACTTCATACTTATCAGCAAGACGTACTCACGTTGGTGTCCGTATTTTACCACTTACTTCGATGACAGTTCGCTGCTACCGTTCGTTATTGATTGGCCGGACTGAGTTGATGGTTCTGATTCCATAGCGTCGCGATCGCGTGGTTGGTTTTGGTCGTGCCCCTGATAACTAGGCAAATGCTGGGCTGGTATTTGGTGAGGGGTAAACCGAAAACCCGGATGGCTACGGCGGGCAGACATAACCTGAAATTCGGAATGCACCTTATCCCTGCAGTAAGGGCAACTATCTGACTCCTGGAACCATTTTTTGATGCAGTGGTCACCAAATACATGCTTACACTTGGGTAGTCTGAGTGGCGCCTCATTGATGCCCTCAGGGTTCGCTACGCCGAAGTCATTGTAACAGATCACACAAGCTACAGAGATTAGCAGAAAGCCAGACCATCGGCATGCGTAAACTTACTCCTCTCATTTTCCGGTAGGTCTGTTATGTTAACACTCTGCAGAGACGCTAGGGCCTTTTTAGAGGCAACCCTCTTTCCGGACCCATTACCCCTGAGGAATCGAGCACTAATCGGCGGGCCCTCCGCATCGGACATCGGAGTCGGGAAACCCTCGACAAACTCCATCAAACTCACGTCTCCTCGTCGGAACAGAATTGCATTATCAGCCAACCATTCGGGTGCCGAGCCAGCATACCGGGGCATGGTTCGCCTAGGAGCTCGGCCCATCGCCGTGCCAGAAACCCGTCGTATCTCCACCGGGTTGATCATGCGGTTAGACATTTCATTCATACGTTGCGACGCGGTTGATGCCGCCGCCGGGGGAGAGCGTGGTGCTGGTGTTAGTAATACACATTAGATCAAAGTTTCCCACCCGTTCAGATATGAAGTAACTTACCTAGTCCAGAGTGATCTTCGTGAGCCTGCCCGGCGGCTTGCGGTGTGGGCTCGGGCGTCTGGCGAGAGAAGTGTGCGGGGTTATTCTGCTGTGGGAAAATATGAGGAAGTAGATTAGGCAACTGCTGACCAGGAATACTGTTCTCGTTAGCAAACGATGTCGTTTGACCCATGTGTCCCGAGGTTGCAGGCGGCCGTGAAGCCGGAATCTGCAAAGGGGGAACGGAACGCGTGGGGCTTGCAGCGGCCAAGTCTGGTATTGTCCCGCGAGCTGGACGGTTGGAGGGATGCTGGGCATTAGACTGGCCGAGATTGGCGCTCGTGAATGTAGTCGGGCCCTGGTAAGGGAGACGAGGGGGTACCGGGTGCATCGCAGGCCTGAACTGTTGGAATGGAAATTGCGGGGGGAACGCCTCCGGGACATTTGGCGCGTTGGAAGTAGTCGGCATGGGACACAGCGACGGCGGGTGCTGGTGCTGGTGTTGGTGCTGATGCTGGTGCTGCTGGGATGGTTGGTTTGGTGGTGTCGGGCCCGGATATGTAGACATCATCATAGGATCTGGCGAATAAGGCGAAGAAATAACAGCCGACTGCCAGTTCTGCGGAGTTCTTGACTGCCAGACATTCCGGCTGCTGCCGTGGCTGTGAACTGGGTCATACTGGATAGAGCTTCGGGCTGGCGAGGCCGTAGGGAGCTGGTAATTATGCTGTTCGACAGCCACACGCAACGCGGGGCAGCGGCTTGCCGAGCCAGAAGACGAGGCACCACGTGGGTGGTGATAATGGGGGTGATGGTGATTGGGGTGGTGCATGGTGAAATCCATTATGCGCGAGGGATCCATGCTGGCTAATGGAGAGTGGCAGCCTTTTTATAAACAGCGACAAGAAAAGGCCGTCACTCTCTCCTTCGATCTCGACAAGTGATTTGAACGGCCTCGGATCGGCACGTATGAGGGTCGAATGATGGTGGTAAATGGTGAGGGGTCAGGCGGGTGAGAGTTGAAACGAGACGCTTCAACAGTGCCAGCGGCTTGACTAGTCCATGGGAATGGGCCGGGTTGGACAAGGTATTGAGCAGTCCAAAGACCGAGGACTCCGAGGCGTTGGACCCAGTGTCGCTGGTGGAGGGCCCTCGTATTTTCGTGTTTTCGAAGAGAGGCCACAGAGGTGGACTAGAAGGAAGACAGCAGAGGGACTGGGAGGAGAGGGCTACACGCTGTTGGGTGTTGGTGGGATGTTAGACAAGCCGACAGGGTGCCAAGCGGATTGATCCCGTAAGATGTAAGCTGGAGGCAGGCAGATAGAGAGATGTACCGGCCGAGGACGAGGCGATGCAGGTTACGGGCTTGTCGATCCTGCTGCTATTGATGCGTAATATAAAGGAAGGAAGGTAATGGGAAGAAACGAAAGAAGCAGAGCAGAGCAGAGAGTGAGCGAGAGGGGAAGAAAAAAAAAAAAGAAAGATCAGGTGTTTGGCCACTTCGCTGGGCGGATTGAGACGACGAGTGAATAATAATAATAAGCCGAGCGAGTGTGCGCAGGCTGGCTCGTGGACGGCTCCTCGTCTCCCTCTTCTTCCTCCTGCAGGGCAGCAGCAGCAGCAGCAGCACCAATTCCCGCTTCCGAACCGAGTGGATGGATGGCTGAATCACGCTCTCAATAGTCACAGCAACCCTGGTGAATGAATGGTGAATGGAATACAGCAGGTCGGCTACCTAGGCTGGGTACTTGGTCGTCGCTGGTGGGCTCGACGACTCGGACCAGACGCACGGAGCCCAAGAACAAACAAACAGTTGCTACGGATGGATGCTAGATTGTAGATTGCAGATTGCTGGATTGCTAGATAAAAAACTGCTAGGGAAGAAATACTACTAATTCTGTTCGGCCCTGAATGCGGCGGCGGCTCGTAGTTTTGTATCACAAAGGACAACAGGGGTTGTTGTATATAGGGCAGCGGGCTCAGGTATCCAACCTGGGGAGGTCGTCGAATGGGGAGAGGAATAGGGAATTGTGGTGGTTAGTGGTGGGATGCGTATGCGTAAGAGTAAATAAGGGAAGGAAGCCAAGCCGGGCGACCCTACCTGGGATTCAACCTGGAACTTGAATTTATTGACAAACACCTTAATGATGATATGGACCCGTCACAAACCAGCACAGCACCAGCACAGCGCAGCACCAGCATTAGGTAGGTACTAGTAGTGCAGCACACCACAGAAGGACCATGGCACATAACCTACATATGTACACACCTGTTATAGCAAGGTAGGTAGGCGGGCAGGCGGGCAGATGGGCATGTGCCTACCTAGGTAGGTAGAGAGGATACCTAGGTGGAAGGCGGGCGAGCAACTTACACGCCTACAAAGTATGTACACACATACGGTGGATATGACGAGAATGTGACAGCGGTAGATGGCGGTTAGATTAGCTGGGTTAGCTGGTAACAGACAAGAAAGGCAGTGGGGATCTGTTGGGATAGGTAGGAAATAGCGATTGGTAGGAGGTACCATAGGTAGGTAGGTAGACAAGGTGGACTCATAAGCTGTGGCTAGCAGGTACCTGCACTGTAGGCCGTCTATCGTAGGTACCTGAGTAGGTAGTCTATCATTAATGTTAGGTAGCGAGCGCACCACACAGGGTCAGATGCATTACCTCCGCTTGCCTTTGTATGCCCCTACCGTGCCGTACCGTACGTAATTACTCATCATCATTATAACTACCTCATCATGCCTGGTACTGTAGATACATGCACCCTGACAGTGCCGTAGGCACATGTTGATAGGACTACTAAAAGCCAAAATCCGCCCAAAAGAAACAGTTTGGTTTCAAATCGTTTAGAACTCAATTACCCAGGGACCCGAGTACATAGGTGGTTACGTGGCTGCAGACAGATAGGTAGGTATTACAAGGAATGACGGCATACAAACTCAAAACACACAGGAGCTAGAAAAGGGAGGAAAACAGACGGTATTACCTACCTGCCTGGGTAGGTAGGTCTGTTCTAGATATGCCAGTTCAGCAGGCAGGTTAAAATGGTACCTATGTAGGTATTCACACAGATAATGTGTGTAATGGGAAAGATATAGGTAATGTAATCAGGTACAAAACTATCAGATGACCTCGAGACATGGGGCATGGCGTGTAAGTCTAGGCGGTATACATTACATATATAAGTGAAGAGGCAGGTTGTTGGATCTATCCTCAGCAAATCATTTCAAGCATAACTCATCTAAAGCCAGGAGCATTCGTTTCCCCGGTCGCTTGAGTTAGATGCGGCATCTCTTGATTGTGACGAGCGAAGTAGGTAACCCGTCCACCCATGTATTCCGTACGGTAGGCACTGTAATTGCTAAAGTGCCTTAGCTTTTCAGTCTTGTCTTCCGCGTCTGTAGATCTTCCGAGACCCGGCCCTACATAGACATGCACTGCGGGCATTTCGGAATGAGGGATACAAAAGGCGAGACAAGGTACAGGTTTAACAGGATGGGACTTTTTTTCCTTCTTCTCGGTCCTTCCCTTGCCATCTCCATTCAAATCCAAGACTAGTCTGCCGCATCTTCTTCATTTTGTCTTGTACTCATTTTCTCTATTTATCATCTAGCGGCAAAATGACATGACGAGACAAGACACGCCTAAGCCCGCCTAAGAGCTGTTGAGTCAGATATCAGCGGAGACGTACCGCATATATATACCTATACCGAAGGACACTTGCTGGTTACAGAAGGTATCCAGATAGGTAGACTTGGAAGCCCTTCTTCGGGTACCTGTGTGTGTACACAAAGCTACTCTCTAGCCTTCATTCAGTATATAGGTAGTTTTGGGGTTGACCCTTGTTGTGTTCTAGGTATGGTAAAATCGAGGGATGCGCCTTGCTGTTGGATCAGTTTCTACCTTGCCCGTGTATGCTGTAAATACGTAACGGTATACGCAGGTAGGTGGTGTAACCATTTGCCTCGCCTTGTACAGTAGCGCCTGGAATCCCCCAATGTCCAGATCTAGAACCGTCTGGCTCGGCTCCAACACGCAAATCGTCGCGTCGAGCCCAGCCTACATGTATTTTCGCTTCGCAGTTAGTACCTTCTGATATTGTCAGACAGCATTGCGCTAAGCTGACAGATATGTTTCCGGCCGTTGCTCATTTACTGTACGCACATATCGGTATCTCGTCGTTCCTCATGTCGCCGATGTGGGGTTTATATGTGGCAATGGAAAAAAACACACACCACCCGTTTGTCCATTGTGGCATTCACTGTGGTGACAATTTGGTTAGCGTTAACCTTCGTCTTCATTCGGCGAATCGTTGCCGGTAGTCGCCTATGTATGTGGCCCTCTATCAATTGCGCTATGCTTGAGATACCTTATGTACCCAAGATAGATAATCCGCTAAATTGAGAGTTGGTAACGTTGCCCCTCCGGCTATCGGTCAACGGTCCGTTGGATTTGTGTGATGGGCGAAGGGGTTCTTATGCCAAATGTCAAATCCAGCATGTATTGGCCCCCAAGGGTTTGTTTGCATGAATACGAGAGTTGACCAGTCGTGTGCGGCATCTCGTTCTTGAGACGGGCCTACGTTCCTGAAGGGCAAGGCACGGGCGCCATCCAAAACCACAGGTAGGGACGTAGAGAGCGGGGGACGCGGATTTATTACATTGGAGGGCCGTGGGGACTCAGGTGGGTTTCAAGTGCGCTCGCTACTTACTTACTTACCTATCTAGGTAGTGTACAGCAAGTACCTGCCTACCTTTCTACCTAGCTGATAGCCAGCGCACAGTCGTGCCAGCTACGTATCCGCGGGCGGCATCGGCCATGCGGCAATCACCCAGTTCGGATAGTCACGGCCTACCTATGACCGAGCCATGACCGTACCAGACGCCGTACGAGCCAACGTTGTACAGCCTGGGGATAAGTTGTTTGGTATAATACTTAATCAAGAATTATTATTAGCAGCTGGCAGCCAAGCCTTGTTTTTCTTCTTTTTCTTCTTTGTTTCCAGCCCCAGCCTGCCTTGTACGCCTGCCTAGGTTGTAAGTCAGTCATGAGGCAAATCTCGTCTTGAAAGTCAAGGGATACATTATCTGTGTCTGCCCCGGCCCTTGCGTGTGCAGTTCACTTACAAGCCATGTTCGAGGTTTCGGGGGGAGAGCCAGGCCAGGTACAGACCGTATGTACAGTATACAGTGCTGTGCTGGTACGGATCGTGCCACGTCCTTGGCCCCCTTCGGATTGCGAGTCTCTGTAGGTCCTGAAAACATCATGTAGTGTCATATTTGGCGTTATCATCATCGACGGCAGACTCTAGCGCACCGGCTCGTTTCCTCCCCATTCGCCCGCCAGGTTAGGTACAACCGTACAAGTCCTGCCCACCCCGGTCGTAATCAATTCCGGCTACAGTTCCAAAAACCCCAAATTTAGCTGCCTCCGTGCGTGCTTGCGTGTGTGTGTGCGTGCGTGCGTGAAAAGCCCGGCCAATCTAAAACACAAACAGCTTCCGGATCCGAGTTGTACCTACATATATGCCCACTGGGACGACTCGTCTCTTGGGGATGCCCCGGGGGCGCATAGGTGGTTAGTTGGTTAGTTTGTTGGTCACTTGAAGGTTAGGGTAGTTGTTGTCTTAGCCCGAGACTCACACGCAGCAGCGTGCCGGCAGGAGAGAGGGACACCGATAATACTGTACGCTACTGTACACTACACAGCCAGCCATGACATGACAGAAATGGAACATTTAATACCAAGCCGCTCGATCTGTCGCCAAGGCGTCCACGATAATCTACCTACTCAGCATTATCATCACGCTACTACCTATCTTCGTAGGCGGTAAGGCTTATTGTGGCCATACATCACACTAACAATCAGCGAAGATCCAGACGTGGACAATATAAACGAGTTGCCCTTCCTGCGCGCCAGCATCTGATTGGCGACAACAGGCACTGAAACAGCGGCCATGTGAGGATCAATATCTGCGAGGCAACCAATACAGTCATATAGCAGGCATAGCAGAGATACAGCAGGCTTGTTAAGTGGAAGGGATCGTGTAAGGTATAAGCGGGTGAATACTACGCATAAAAAGTAGGTACCTAATAACATAGTTACAGCGCACGGTATACCTGTTGTTCAGGCCTATCGAACCCCGCCTTAGCCCTTTAACCCTGAGCCTAGGCCTCAATCTTCCCAGTAGTCACTGGTCAGACAACCAAACCTTGGAAGTATTTATCATGCCTGTTGGCCAGCTCGGTGAATTTCTTACCAATAGGTTCTCCGTATATTGCTTTCTCTGGTGTTTTTTTTTTCTTATTTTTCTAGTTCCTTTGTTTTTTCCTTCCTTAGTCAGCCTGTCGGCATATCTGTAACTTCATTATGATTTATATGATAAATTCTATTCTCACTTCTCGTCATCATTATTGCGTCGTCTTACGCCTCCCTGTAATTTGCCCTCTCACCAATACCACTTTATCATATCACTAATGCCGCACGGGATCAGTCATCGGGGTGGCTCGATAAGCCGTGCGCAAGTGGCTAGCTGCCTCAGCCGCCGCAGTTTGCGTTTTGTGCTGTTGTGCTTCTTAAGGTGGTATTAAATGGTACTATAGCACGAAAAACAGGATGCACAGAAGCCATAGTTTCAATGCTGCCACCAACGCTTTCAATCGCTGCCCCAATAGTCGGTCTTTGCTGTTCTAGTGGGCAGATTCTTGAATCATCAGGAGGCCGCTTGTTCCGGGAGGAGGGCATGGCCAGTGCCACAAGGAGTGCGGTGCAGGGAGCGGCAAAGACGACGGACGGCTCGTCGTCTCAAACATTTGTTTGCTTACGGGAGGCAAAACCTGTGCACGCGGTGACGATGAGGGTATGACCGCCGCAGCGGCCACATCGGCGGTCTTTGCATAATTAGGTATGTTTCTCACGGCGATGCTAACGAAGAACAAAGGGCACAAAAAGGCCAACATCTGTTGGTGATCAATGCGACCTTCCCTAGGCTCTCCCTTCCTACCTAGTGCTGGTCATATCATCTCTCGCTCGCCGATGCGCTGCACGCCCCCTCCACCTCCCCAAGCCAGTAAATAGTACCAAGTAAGTGTCCACGTCTAGGAACTTGGCCAAGGAGAAACCCAAGCTTAGTAGCAAAGCACAAAGCAAATGGTCCTTTCTCTACTTGGTTCGACCCCAAGGAAGATCACACACACAGGCACTATTAGGGGCGGGTCACACGAACCTCCAACTATTCTCTTTTCAGCAGAGCTGCACACACCTGGAACATCTCAGTCGTAATTCATTCGCCTATGGACCATCCTCGAAAATTGGTTGGTCCACCAGTCTCGGAGCTTCGCGGTCATGAGCTCGCAAGTATATCCCGTACCCGTGGCTGACTTACAAGCCGGCCCGCCCGGAATGAACCAGTCACACACCCACACACATCCGTACGTACACACGCCTATCGTCTAGTCTAGCGTTTAGTTCGATAAAACATCCCTAGGGATAAAGATTAAGAGCGCCCGGAAAGGTGCGGCTCGTAGTGCTAAATACCTCGTATAACACTCATACATCAGAGGGATTCGTCTCCCTAGCTCATGCAGGATCATCAAAGAGATTTTCAACATGCCACCAAGAGGATGTCGTCAAAATGAAAGCCAGGAAATTCACAGTATAATGGGTAGCATCGACCAGTATGATGGCTCTATGAGGTTTCAAGGTAGCGCAAGCGGGTTGTCGGGTCCAGCATGTTGCCCATTTGACAGGGTTCTCATGCAACCACTTTGCCCAAAGTAGTATCTCTCTCTCTACCTAGTCTCAACCTCGGCCCTCGCAAGTTTCACGGTGCAAGGGTACGTACGTACTGAGTACAGTACTTATAACTATCTAACCGCCAGCGAGTTGGAAACTGAGCGAGCTTCAGAGACCACCTGGACTATTAGTCATGAATTGCTTAAATACTGGATTGGAACGGTTAGTCGCGCCGGTTCGCCACAAACAGCTTTCTCTCGCTTCGACATCCTTTAGTCCATCCCCAAGCCCGACTCGACTCATCTGCCACCCAGCATATATTTGCCTAATGCCACAGTGCCTATGTAGAGTAATCCATTTGGAATGGTACCTCCCTGCGCCAGAAGATGCTTTCCGCGAACATGCTCGCTCATATTGAGCTCCCTTATACTATCTACTTAAGTACTTATTGTATCTAGCCCCGCCTACCCTTTGCCAACCTTCACGGTTCTCTTGTCATTTTGGGAAGCCAGGCGGGACCTAATTGGCCCAAATCATCTTCCCTCAGCTCTGGAGTTCGGGCCAAGTCACCGTATTACGGATGTCAATTCTGGATACCAGCACCAGATCAAAGTACTCTCCAACCTAGTCGTTATCGGTCGCATTAATAGCGCTACGCCGCTACTCGTCTCATCCAGCCTACTTACCCAGAGGCCGACTTCAAAATTGGCATGGCAGATAGGTATTATCGTCTGTGGGCCAAGGATCACAGTATAACACTTACTCGGTACGGCATCAGTAGGTACACCTCCCTTGGTAGTTGTATAGAGTTCAGCAGACTTGTCAGCCTGTTACCGTATCTTTCGGGCGGGTAGTGATGATCTACGGCTACTATCTCGATACTCGTCTCAGCTGCTGCAAGAACGAATATCTAGGTACTGCATGCGGAAACCCGCTGGGATTGTCGATCTGTAGTTTTATTTGTTACCCAGCTCTTCGTGGTGTTTTTTTTTATCTCTCTCTTTCGTGCGCTACCTGACTACCCCCATCTTGATAACAAGCATCAACAGATACCTACTCCACTTCTATCGAGCCATCGTGCTATTGACACCGTTGACACCGTTAGGCGTTAGGGTATCTATCTGCCTCACCGCCTCACTCTAGGATTCGCGGATTTTGCAAACTGCATCACGATCAACGAGCGAGCAGCCCACCTCGGGGCAAATCATAAGCACCAACGCACGGGACGCAACATCTTACTATTGTAGCGTCGCTACCCTAGCTAGCTACGGTCGACCTTGTTGGGCAAAATCTGTGCCTATGCATGTCTTAGATACCATGCCTAACATGTTGTGGTTCTAGCTAGGTACCCATCTCGTGCGCGCTTTTTGCGTGCAACAGATTGGCAGGACCCGAAGGGCTTTCCCCCTAACGCCTCGATTTTACATCCGAAGGGCATTCATTCATTAGGTGCGGTCTCTTGTCTCGGCGCCGCCTAAATCCGGTCGAATGCCCTTCGCTCCCTTGCCACGTCATTTTCACGTGAAGGTTCATGGTTAAGATACCTACCTACCTAGGTACTCTACATATGCACAGCCAAATCAAGGCGCGCGCACTTCGCAAATTGCTGTTAGTCAGACAACAGCATTGCGACCCAAGAAAATGCTTCGGAAAGCCAGGATACATCGCCGCCCCCAAATTCGCCAAACTTGATTGAGGCGAGAGCTCATGCATGCTCGCACAGAGATTCGGGTCGGCGATAAATCAAGCGGGCAAGCTTTCAATGCGAGGCAATTCAATTTAGACTTGAGCCGGATAATGCCAGCTCTGCAATGACTGACTACCCGACGCCGAGACCTCCGACACCTTCGGCGTGGAACCTAGATATCACGGGCCGGAGGACGTGTCCAGAAAAAAAAAATACACTCAACCTTGATACCGATCAATAACACTTAGTCGGTTCGTAGATACATGGAACATCGTTGACCGCACCCGTAAGTAACAGCATCCGTCAGGCAACTAGGTTGCAGGCAGAACACCCGGCCCCTTTAGGGTGGCCACACCACAGGGCAACTATTATATAAGGAGAGGAGCCCTCCCTCATGCTTGAGAAATGGCTCAGCAATCAAATATACTGAGCCCTACTCCTATACTTCAATTAAGCCGCTACTTGACTACTATCCTATTGTAACCTATCTTCACTCTAGAGCCAATTCCACCGACAGGGTCATTATAATTCAAAAATGCTATTTTATCAACCGTTTATGTCACAATAGATTCATAGTGTCTATACTTCATGATATCTCATAAATGTTTATATTTTTACTACTGTGTACCTATTATCTACCAACTCACCCAAGCAAAGAATCCACCGTATGTTCTCAACCACAACCATAGCTAACATTAAACCTCAGCGGCCCGTATACAGGAACAGATTACCCGCCTACTTAGCACAATTTCTATAGTTGGGGTCATAGGGGAAGCAATGAATGAGTTCATAAATCGCGTAACTAGAGACTACTATATCTATAACCTACCCACCCACCAGAGATACGTCTCTTAACGAAAGCTAACGGGGTAGATTGGTAAGTTAATACTAAGCCTTAATCTTCCAATGTGAAGGCAGCAAGAAGCCTGATATAAACATTGTCATCGCCTTACAAGTCCGCCGTGCGGTCAAGCCATGGCCAATTATCGTTGCTTAGAAAACCTGCGTCAATAGTTTCTTATACATCATAGGAGATTTGGTAGGTCCCCAGTATCAAATTCACCGAGAAAAAAAAAACGGGCTGGCGCGCTACGGTACGGACTACAACGGGATGATATCGCAGGAATAGGTAATGGAAAAAAGACGCGGTAGTAACCGCAAGAGGTCCTTGATATACACTGTGCCCCGTACCTTCCCACCCTGAATACTCGCAGGAGCGACCAAACCTATCCATCGAAACTACGAATTCTCCATTCCAAATCATATAAGAAGCCAAGCAGTTCTCTTCGATCCATAACCCGAAGAGTCAGCAACCCTTCAACCCTACCTTTTTATACTCTAGTCCCTACCTAATACGGATAACACCAACAGTAGCACGTAGTATTGTTGGCACTTTATCGTTGAACCGCGACGTTAATTCAATAATTTAAAATCTTCGTTGACGATGCTATCATGATAAAACACAAGACAAAGAAAATAGTTTATGGATCTTTATTGTCTAATATGACAAAGGCTTATACAAGGGCTTAGGATCTGGGATTCAATTGATTAAAGAAATCACTATGGCTTCAAGGGTCTTGGTGATACTACTTGGTCATCCCAAGAGGTCTACTCGGCGCCCTTATATTTTACCCTTGTTGTGACCTAAACTGGCCCTAGAGACCTTGCCGCCTATTCTTGACTTCCAGCTTCTTGCCTGCCCTCATCCAAAGCTTCTCAAAATCTCGTGTAATTATTCTGAATGTCTGCAAAAAAGCCGAAACCTCGTGTAGCCGGGCTCCGAAAGGCTCGACCCGATCAAATCAGTGTAGATATGTTCTCCTGGTAATATAGGTCAGGTCAGTACGTTTAACATCTACTAAGAAGGAATAGCAAGCTAACAGGATTTCCTCAGCCCGGTACTTTTTAACAACTTCTATTAACAACGACAGTTGTTGTGGCCTGGGCCTCCACACTTTAGGAAGGCACGCTTGGCAGTTGAGAGCATGGGATTTCAGAGTACTTAGCCAATGGAGAATCGTGGCTTACATTCAATGTAAGGCATTGTTTGCGCACTACATAACCCAACCATCAATTAGGTCCTCCCATCCTACCCAGCAGTTATTGAGATCTGCTACTCAGCCTTGTCCCTGTATCTCTCTACAACGATTTCACTTCATCCTTCCTAGAACTCCCATTCAGAATCATCAGCACACAATCAATTCAAATCAACCTAGAGTCCTACCCGATTTCGACGCGAGACTCGGTTCTATAGCATAGATAATCCCGAGACCCCGGCCTATAGCATGACATCTACCGAGGGCGCCGTCGGCGATAACGAACGAGACGAGACGTTGATATCGAATAGGCCTCTCCCGTTCTTGCTCTCCGTGTATACAGCTCCACACGACGACGATTTGTACGGGCACCTGGATGGGGATTTGTGTAATGTAAGTTAAACATTCTTGATTACCCTTTAGTTTGATTCTTAAAGGTTTTCTAGGTCGTCCCTCGAACTTATAGTATCGATATACCAAATCTTAGGCGGGAATGCCGCACTCTTCTCCTTGATATTGTAAGAGACAGAGTGGTGCCTGAGGATGTTAGTCGGTACTACATGAGGTATATATGGACTCGTCGCAGTTTGAAGCGGGTGGTGGACACTCTTATGGATATGGTGCCATCGGAAATTCGAGATCTCTCAGGAGGAACTATTGATCTACAACGTCTTATTGAAATCGGTTCACGCCAGTCCTCTCCATGGCCTCGCTCTGGGGGCTACACCAACGTCATTACGGACAAACGCGATAACAGATATTTCCGGATATACGTAGGGCAATCTAAAGAACTCGAACAGCGCTTTCTTCACGGGCATTGTCAGGCATTCTTGCGCGGGAGCTACTCCAATCTTCATCGCTATATTCTCTGGCTTGGAAATGGCCAACGAGTCGCGAATTACTTATCACTCTGGTCTGCCCCACCTAACGCCGAATGGAATGAGCAGCTTGCAGTTCAATTTAACATACTCCAATCACTTTTTTGCCGGGTCTTCGCTTCGCACCACGGCGGTCTATCGCCAAAGGTTGAAGGGCGTGTCAAAAGAGACTATTCCTTGGGGTGGGGTTTGAATGTTGCATCCCCTTTGCTACGAGGACGACCCCATTCTGAGGAACAACGTCTGGAAGGATGGGTGTTGATACCGCGATCGAAGGACCCGCAGATCGCCTACTGGCCGCGCTTTCACATAGCACGACAAGCAGAGAAAGAACGTCTTGATATTAGCGTAATTCGCGATACGGACGACGAATTATACGACGGTGATGGCTGTGAAACCAATCCAACAGAGCAGTCATCCACTTCGATGGGTGACGAAGAACGTCAAAAACAGAGTGTATTCGACTCGACTTCTCGCGCCTGGAGGGAAGGGAAACTAGTTTTTCGAGGGAAGTTGTACGAACATTCGGTCCGAGAGAAGCGCACGGAGGGCAACCTAAGGCATGTTTGCGTTTGGTCGCTTTACTTAACACTCCTTAATGATCTAGATGTTGGGGACGGAAAGGTTCACATTTCAGTCGAACCTTGTGGCGAGGGTATATTATATTCTGATAGATGGGTAAGGACAGCTACCAAAGACGATATAGGTGGTTGCTTTAGTTTCCGAATAATCGGCAAAAATAGCAAGGGGGCGCCGTTTGTTCACATTCTTAAAACCTTCGGTGACCAGGCCGTATTTCGTGCCAATTTTTTTGTCGATATATTTTTCTACCGGAAAAGCGAGCTCGAACTCGCAAGAACCCCCCGCAGATTTGTGGAGTATTGCAAAAAGACGGAAGGATACGAGAAGATCATGGAATTATGCCAAAATGGGCATTATACCCCCGATAATATCTAAGAGAAAGTGATGGAGTCGGTGATTATGCTAGCGCCCCTCTGTCACGATCTTGACTACCTACGACCACATACCCACGCCTCCAAGGTACAGAGCAAAGAGTCTGTTTGTATATAGATGTCCAGCTATTGGAAGTAGTAGTTAGGGTTCCTCGTGCGTCAACAAGTATTCAGGACCTACCCATACATTGCCATTCGTACCTAAAGGCCCGTGATACCCTCGGATGGGAAGCAACCTACAAGCGCTCGCGTTGGATGACTCAATGCTGGCCGGTATGAGGTCTCGGGAGCTCTTGAATTGAGGCAAATAAACGCGAGAAAGTCATTACGTTTGGCGTCCTTTATAGAAGCAAGGCTCCTCCTAGTTGAGGTACGTGTGAGATAGATAGGGAAGAAAATCCTTTGTAGCTAAGCATGTGCACAAGGTTCAGTCCGTAATAATAAACAATAGACAGTAGATAATATAAATAATTTTGAGCTTGACTGCTGTATCACACTCTAGGATAAGCAAAAAAAGTCCGCTCAGTGGCTCAAACATAGATGCTTTTTTTTGTCGGTGTCTCCAACGAGCCCCAGGGCTCTAAAGCCGTTTTGGTGGATATGGCCGAGTGGTTATGGCGACAGTAAGAAATTCCCTTGCTCTCTCTCTAGGTTTTAGGCTAACAATCTCCAAGGGTTTAAGAAAATATCCCTGTTGGGGCAACCCGCACGAGTTCGAACCTCGTTGTCCACAAAAGATCTTTTTTTTTTCCTCAATCCGTATAAGCACTGAATAAGCTCTGTATAGTCAATGTTTTCCACTTCCATAGTGGGGACATATTGAAATCATTTAGGCAGGTGATTGATTTGGAGGAGATCGATCTTGTATTAATAGGCTTGTGGTCCGTACTAGGAAAAATGAAGTTTGATGAAAGAGGCGAGAGAGCTGTCTACTGTGGCGTTGGAAAGTGGCTAGGAAATAGGTGGCTTAAAAGAGTGGGTTGGCAAACAGAGCCAGGGTAGGCAGTTTGGTCCCCTTTCTAGTCTTATCACTACTATGGATTTTCTTTGAGATACCACGAACGTTAGTATTTCTTTGGCTTTTCAAGTGTGTGACCTCATTATTGAGCCCTGGCACAGGCCAGAAAGGCTGAACATGTTGTTGTGTTACTACCAGTCTGCTGAGGTAGGTCAACCTCACTAACGCGGGTTCCTTCTGTCACAGTACAATCTCACCACAACAGTGGGGATGTGGAAAACGTCAGCTCGCCACCTGGACAATAAACACCTCATTAATTATATTTAATCGTCTCTATGATAGATACATATCATGGCTAAGTAATTCGAGACGCAGCTTATTTCGCCGCAGAGACTAGTGCTGAAGGTGATCTCAATGACCTTTGCACAACAACAATGGTCTGTTACTTACCACAAGCATATGGTCCATGACAGTTAGTCATCGTAGAATGTGAAGCAGCGCATATCCCCTCCTCTCCCCCCCTCCTGTTACGGCCTTCCTAATATCGTAATACGATGAAATGAAACATTTCCGGTCACTAGACCTTGGCATTGATATTCTCATAGGTACGAACGGCCTGGCCATTACGTTCGTGCATAACACCTACATGAACCCCGCCTGCAGTGCGGAGATGCCTGTAGGTGAATCTTTCGATACGGCGAGTAGGAGTATAGGAAAATCGGCAACACAACACGTAGAACAGGTAATCAAGCTATATGAAGCTTTCGTAAAGTTACAAGAAGAGCGAACTCTAGCATATATAAGCTAGGCAAACTTGACTCAGGCCCAAACTAGAGGACCACGATCTAATTCCCCATACGAAGGCATTATTTATCAATATTAGCCCCATTACACACGCAATTGCTACATCTTTATGGGACCCTACAAGAACCAATAGGAACTTATGCATAAAGTGCAAATGCAACACAACTAGCCCTAGTATCGTTAGGTCACCTCAAGCCCCGGTTTGTAATTAATGACCAAGGGAGTGTTGTAGTCCCTAAGTTTTACTACATAAGGCAAGCTTTGATGCGTCAATGAAAGAGATTTTACCCTTAATCGACGGAATTACTACGAAGGTCGAGTCAGCATGGCCGACCCCATCTCTGAGAACTCAGATGGGTACCGACTAGGACGCTCATATCTGTCCGCGTCAAGGTACTGAGATTAAAGCACAACCCACGGATGCAGATAAGCCTTGCTAACGAACCTTCAGGTTGAATCTGCAACACTTTATGTGGAAAGACGCCCAGGGCTTCTTATTACACCCGACGGTGCAGTCTGCTCTACGCCGGAGGCAAGAATCAGGGCAAAACGAAAACAAGGAATCGATATCTGTCGCCGACTTGGCCACCGGGACAGGGCAAGTAGCGTCGGTCTTTAGAGCTGCGTTATAGGGCCACTAACGCGAAGTCATAGAATATGGCTTTTTGACCTGATTAAGTCGCCAGAAGTTAGCGGCCTAAACATCCAGTACCACGGCTTCGATATCAGCAGAGCCCTGTTTCCGCACAAGTCTTGGCTACCAAATAGCATAGTTCTATCAACTTCAAACCTACTTGAGGAGCCCCCACGACCGTTTCACGGACTATTCGATGTTGTGCACATACGTCTAGTTCTATCATTAGTCCGTAGCAACAGTCCGAAGCCTATCATCCAGCATATCAAGACACTCCTCAGTCTGTATCTCCCATACTATTTAGTGATCGATGTCGGAGAGAAAGTCAACTGACGAATTAATAGAACCTGGCGGCTTCTTACAATGGGATGAGTGTGCGCCATTCTCTTCCAGTTTTAGCCCCTTTTCAGGCATAGAGTTGCTGTTCAGGTTGGATCACGTATAAAACCCACCTAAGGAACATTGATGAATCCTGGTTAAAACCGCGATAGCTAATTCCGATTATCACAGTGGATCTGTTTAATCACTACGACGTATTAGTCCCGAGCCCAGAGAGCAAGGCGCCAAACATGACGGCTACATTTCAAAAGCCGAAAGACCTTGCCAATTGGAGGTATGGCTTTACATCCTCTCATTACAGGAGGGATATGCAATGCTAACACGGAGGGTTCAAGCTGGGTCGCGAAGCTTCCCGAAACCTTGCTCGAGGAAGGATTTCAAGAGGCAGCCCAATCCTCCCATGAACCGAATCCCGAAATGTTAAAAGCCTGGACGCATTTGGATTTTTGTTTGGCCGAAGAGCTGAGTTTGCATTGGTATGGACCAGAGGACGAAGTTGGAAAAAGCTGGAGAGCCATCATTCCTAAAGGGGCGGAGGAAGCTGATGAGTCTATTGGAGCGGTGCTGAGGGTTCGCCCAACTGTCACGATAGCTAGAAAACCTTTTTAATGACCTATGTCCGTGGACGGGGCACGTTAAACACTTTGGCACTGCGATTTTATCGTGTCTGATATCATCAGAATGAGTGTGTGGCCCGCAGATCTGTCAGGTAGAGGCATTTGAATTTGTAAGTGCTGGTATCACGTCTGTCCTCGATTTTATCTAAAGTTGAGGGTTCAGAACTAAGGTAACTACAATAGAAGTCCGAGTTCAACTGAGTAAATAACACAAGGTGAAAGTGACACAAAATCGTAACATTTCAGTCGCACAACGATACCTACCCAATAATTCAAAGCTAAGCTTCCCTATAAACCCTCAAACTATACTAGGTGATAGTGTAGCCTACGATAACTTTGAAGGTAATGCCATAGTTAATTACTAGACACTTTTCCACGTGTAGCCTTAGGCAAGCCTAAAGATCTGTATTCCGGCTATTTACTGGCCGTGCTTGTTACAATAGTTGACTACAATTCGATCGGTAATTAGTACAACTACTGACTTTAGCACTACCAGCGAGTTTACCCAGGTGATTTCGCACAACACCTTCCATCAATAACTCATTATGTTTACGTTTCTTAATTAATTACGAAGATACGCATAAGTATACTAACAAATTCTAACAACAAATGACAACAAATATATTTATCAAGTATAAATAACCTCTAATGTATTAGTATACTTTCTATTCATAAAAGTGTACATGACACGAACCAGGCAGTAAGTATTAACTCTCTTATTCAATTATCTAACACTATAGTCACTAGCTCCTATTAAGAGAGTTTATATTGAAAGTAACAATAATATAACTTTATACCTAACTTCTCTATAATTAACCAGGTTTTCATATCTCCCTTTGTAGTTGCTCCCCAATATAGTTTTAAACTACTATACTTCTAATATTCATATGACCTACAGAGACTAGCCACAATAGTCTTGTGCGCATACTCCTTATTCAATACGCATCAAGTCTTCCATGCCAATAGATGCCAACGATATATTCTTAGTCACATAGTAAATACTACTCCGAGACGCCTCAAGCTTTCCCTTTGCCGCTCTAGTTTGTTTCAAGGTGGAGAGTAAAAATGAAACTCAAGCTTATCTAGATATTCTCGGGATATCTTCCAACATTGCTTCTACCATTCCTTAGTAACAGGCTAACATCTATTAGGGGGCTGGAGACCAGCTTGGTTTTTACATTCAATGGAACTGTCCGTTATGTACAGCCTCGTTGCCTCGCTGATGTTAGAAAGCAGGGGCCTTAAGTGCAAAATTGGACTCTGGTAATCATTGCAACGTACCCCACGAGCCGATAGCCCCTATCTTGGGTCCGGCTGACCTCCATTTTGACGACATAGTACTGGATCACGACCACGCCCCCAAAATTTCAGCCTCAAGGTATGATATTCCTGGGGCTAGGAAAGCGACTAATAAAAGTAGAATATGGGCCACACTCCCTCCTAATCATGAGGCCCTCTTACGCCCATGATAATAAGGTAAGGAATATTAGATGGAAGGATTTTCATGAAAGGACAACTGGTGTGAATGGATATCCTATTCAATAAGCACTTGGTTGTGATGCCATCCAAGAGGTTTGCGTTTAATGCTGATTTTGTTACAGGTGGTATAGGGTCTAAATGTATCAACATATCATTCATGATACCAACATGTATTAAGTCTAAGCCTTTAATCAGCCACATGTCCCTTAATACGGCCCCCTAGAAGATTGCCGATATTTGATTACGTGCCTTATGGACACAGTCTTTACCACAATGACTACTGAGATACCTTTCTAAGATACCAACAGAAACCCTAAGACAGGAGGCGAGTAAATGTGAGAGAACACCTAGTTCCAAGACAAGTTCCAAGACAGGGACTGTGTCTGTTGGTAATGGATTCAAGTGTAACGAGGTCTAGAACAGCATGGAGTTCTAACAGAAATAACCGTACAGCCGGAGTAGATGATGAGACGCTCGGGAAAGCCTACCTCAAACTGTCACGACAAAGAAAATTCTCGTATTCTAGCTGTAGACAGTTGGTAAGTCAAGAGGATACGCCGGTTTTCCTTTCGCTAACCCGTTGCCCCCGTCCTTGCAACTATCTGTGCTTCTATTTTTGCTCCTAAAACTTCCTTGGATCCCAAAACCCAAGAGGTATTTGTCGTAGACGCCGCCATACCTGTCGCGGAAGTTGTGCAGATGAACGCCTCCCCCGCTACCATTCGCTACCATTCGCTACCCTTTCGCTAATTTCATGTTGAGGCGGCTCGTCACGAACTTTGCATAGGGCGGTGCTTCGTTTCAGGCCTCGACTTACAGTAAGTGCACCTGCTCTGCGGCGTTATGCCCGTAGCTCGCAAGCCGCTCCCGCACGGGGTTGGTATAGACGAGTACAAGTACCTGTTAGATGGCTATCTAGCGGGGTGGGTGAGGCGAGGTAACGTGGGTAGGTGGCTGGTTACATGCAGCTGGGTATTTTCCTAATACCTACTTACTTACTGCTCTATTCTTCAAAAGTGATGTAACTAGAAACATGAAACATGAAACGAATTTCTGTAAATAGCTTCACGTCATGGCTTCTGGGCTCGCGTGTGTTTTAGCCTCATGCAGAATGCGTGAACCTACCTAACCTATCTGTCTATGTATAGGCACCACATGCGGATGTGTGGTGCGCACCCTGGCTGTCGGACGGCTGCGTGCACGCATCCGACGCACATACTGTAAGTATGGACGTAGGTAGGTGCCTGGTACGATCCCGGTTGGGTGAAAGAGCATGATCTCACATAGGTACTACAAGTACTGTATATCGGTAGGCATTCCCAAGCGGCGGCGGCGGCGGCGGCGCCCAGGGCAGCGAGCAGGAAGTGCGGGTGGATGTTGATTTGACATCCTGTGGCAAGGCGAGGCGAGTTCTGCTGCTACCTGCCCGACTGGGGCGCATCGTCGCTCGGCATATACATACAGCATACACTCCATACACCACACCCCGCCACACAGCCTTGTTTCAGAAATCTCTTGATGTTTCTATTCTTGTTCACACAGAGGCCGATCTACATGCCACAGTACCTGGACGGGCCTGGGCCACAGCAGGTCGCTAGCAACAGGCTAATCAGAGAAATACCCGATCGATAGCAGTGGGTATGTTGGAGCTATGATCATGCGGCAGATCGTAAGCCAAGCCTCAGTATCGATCTCAATCGCGGAATGAAGGTGGACCTAGTCTAGGTGGTGGTGGTGGTGTATGCTTGCAGAGACACCTAGAGACAGAGAATGAGACCTTGCTGTGACGTAGCAGCCAGTCTGGTTTCTTGTTTCGTTTCATCTGCACACAAGACTCCCGCGGAAACAAAATAGTTACCCACTCCCACACTCACCTGACCAACTGTCATCTCAGCTGGGCCGCTGTCTAACCTCTCATGCACATCACGCCTCCTCGGTACATGTTCTCGCCTACCTGGCCGAGCCTCGGATAAGTGCTTGGGTGTGCAAATCGCTTGGTTACTGCTCCCTGGAGCTATGTAGCTACCTTGAGAGGCGTGTATCTTCGCGGAAACCTGTACATGAGGTAGATCTAGGTAGGTAGGTAGCACTGTGGCATAGCAAACCAGTGTTGGAGCTTGCAACACTACCTAGGTAGCGAGGTCTACCTGCTGGCTACGCCGTATCTACGCGGTATTGCGGCAGTACATCGATAAAGGACCAATGCTAACGTGTTCAATAAAGATCAAGGTCGAATAACGGGTTACGCGGGCCAGCTGAATGACCGGTCGCACACACCCGCGCGGGTGTCACTTGAAGCGGACGCCCGGTTGATAGGAGCGTCCTGATTCGGTCTTGTCGATACCATTGAAACCACAGCTCTGCATAGCGCTGCGGGGAGCCTACGCCTGGATGAACAGTCGGGCGGGCGAGTTGGACAGATCGGGACATGTGGCTGCTCCCATGGGGAAAGCTATGTACAGTAGGTAGCTGGCTATACTGTATGTATGCACGAAGTACGAAGTACTGCATTTCTCTCCCCGCCTCCTACATAACTAAGTACGCATAGGCACCTCTGGCTGTATGTAAGTATGTAGCTTCTGAGCCGGGTATGACGGCAGAAGCAACTCTGGCCTGCTTTCCCGACCCCTCCTTGCTCTGATACAGAAACACCACCGTCGTCGTTTGCCGTTATCGATCCCCGTAGGGACACTTAGGTATCTACCTTCTCGACGCCGTTAGTGACGCGTGATGCTGCAGCACTAAGAAGAGGAGGGAATTTACACAGAAAGCAGATGCCTACCTACAGCATACTATTGCATAGCAACCTTGCCCAGGACCGGGTTCCTCAGATGATTAGGGCTCCTAGTGTAGGTACATATGTACGATGCTGGTCATTGCATGGTAGCTTAGGGATAGAGGTGCTTCTCAATGTAACTGCATGCGCTCTTCACGTCGCAGTACATGATCTAGCAGACCTATCAAAGATGGCCCATCAAGGTCTGCACAGATACTGTACCTCTCTACATCAGGTTTGAGGGATTACATCCCTGCACCCACATGGCAAAGGCGTGGGATGGACGGGACAAGGAGAGGACGAGGTGAGGGAAAAAGGGGACGGGAGCGGAGGGGAGGGGAAAAAGAAACTATCCGCATGTATAATGTAAGTAAGTACATTGGTAGAAGAGTGCACATGGCATATAATTATGTCTACGTCGACGAATAAACAGGGGAGGGAAGATCAAGAACTAACTACCAGTAACTATCCCAATGTTCAAATCATAGCTATGCAGCATACAAGTACCTCTGACGACTTTGTTGGAGAAGCTACCGAACACTGCCATGGGGGTTTTACATACTTTCCGTCGCTGTGATAACTAAGACAGGACTGTACCGGGGGCAAATGACTACCTAGGTAGTTCAGAAAAGAAGGGCCGTCTCTTGCTATCGTCCAATGCAAGCCAAATTGCACGGTTGCGTCGATGCAAGAGCATTCACGGGCAATGTCCCTCCACGTTGCGATGGTTCAATCACGCCCATTTCTAAGTATAGAATTGCGACAGGGGTCCGCGAGAGGGGTGTTTTCTCTTTATTACATAGTCGTATGTACTATTTCGCGCGACCACCTACAATACCACCTTTGAGTGGTTAGCCACTTTTATGAATTGCATCCAGCAACTGGGGCTTTATCTGCTACGCCGCACGCACGCATCGAGCAGTTACATGGAGATTGAGCTTGAGCTTCTTTCCCTACATATCTCCTGCGTACTGGGCATATCGTACCGTGGCAGTGTCGTATCATCTGCGCAGGATACCGTGGTCGCTGGAGCTACAGTACCTACCTACGCCCACTCCCTGCTCCAGCGTGATTTATCTCCTACGGCACTATAGCATACATACGTGGGTTGTAAGTGCGTCCGTCCACACTCATCCGGGGTCGACGAGTAGGGTGATCGGCCAAGCTAGCTCGTCTAATTGAATCTAATGCATGGGCTTTCTACAGAAACCGAGTGTGTTCTGATCCTCCCTTGAGGGATTGCATCACGCCGATGCGCTGCGCCCGGCGGGGGAGGCGGCCAGTATCAAGATCGACCACAATATGCATTGAGTTGCCCCGAGGGCATATCATGTTGTGAGCTTGTTTGCGGAGGCAATTCTAGACGAGACCTGCGGGCCGTCGTCTGTGAAGTCACGCCCAGGCGAATTGGCCACGGAGGACCTAATCAAGCAAGGTCCTGTTGCTCGCGCCAGCAAAGCATCGATGGTTTAGAGACCTACAGGCGTAGGGACGCTAGGCCTCCCCACGCCGCCTATTGTTTCATGGCTTAAGTCGTTGGCGGTTCTGAATTGGATCCGTAGCCGACCGGTTGAACGACACAGCATGTGCCGCAGCAATACCGATCATGACCTTGGTCCCCATTTAGGCTACGAAATAAACCTGGGCTAGTACTACCTAGTCGAATGATGTGTGGCGAACGGGCCAGATATAGGTGGGCAAACAAGCTTGATTTGGACTCATAATTCCAAACTCGAGACCGGGAACTTACTAAGAACACTGACGATCGGCCATTGTGGGTGACCTTGACTACATCATACCTGCTAAGGGTTACGGCAGAAGCTATGGGTTGAGTTGAGGGTGCCTGAGGATGAAATCTAAATACTACATCAATTTCTCTTTGGAGCCTGCCTCGATATAGGACTTGGCACGCCTGGTCTAGACCTAGGACGTCTGTTAAGATACTATGTATGCGAGTATGCGAGGGGGATTGTGTTCATGGGGCCCCTCATAGGTTCTAGGTTACGATAGAATGAGTGAACCCTCAGTTACACAGCGACTCCAATTACAAAGTCCTAGTAACACGAAGACGTAGGATTTTGCCACTCGTAGGTAACTGTAATTTCTCAGACGAGTTGCCGTACGTAACCCTCGAGATATCATTCGTGATTGCGCAATACGTCGACGCCACAGGGCTACAGGGAGGAGATAGCTAGCTACCTATACTTGTACATACGCTCGAGACTTGAGTGCGATGCCTGCCCCTGCGTCGTCGCCGCCGCCTCTGGCTTGCATATCGCATGCAGAGAACTTCCTATGCTTTTAGAGGCTAATTTACACACGCAGCGAAAGAGTTAGAGTTGTGCGATTAGCACGTCGATCCGATATACATGATGCCTCCTCGGATAAGAATAGAACCGTACTATACCCGACTTGCCTCAACTACCTGTAGTGGAATAGGTGGAGGATTGTCAACAGCTCCCCCGTACTTTTGGTCGTGACGCGCCTCAAAATTAGTAACGAAGGTTATTCGTTTATGAGCAGTAGCTTGACGGGCGAGGTTACATCTCTTTCGATTGCTGATATAAGCGACTAAATTTCGCCCAAAAATATCACACATTGCGAAGGTTTGCTAGTCAGGGGCAGAATCGGCCTTCCTGGCAGCTCCAAACACCGAGAACCCGTTGAATAGTCGGACTTAGTCCGCCTCCAGTCTCCCTAGAAGGCTGTGTCTGTAGGGGTGACCCGTCTCTGGGCGTGCTTGAGTCATATCGCCGGGTGGCAGAGGGCTTTTTCTGCCCCCAAATTCATTTCGCCATCTATAGCCTACTTCGAGTTGATAGGCACCATTGTTAGGCTATTTCGCCTCAGCTTACTGATGCCTAATTTGTAACGTTCGTTGCCTGCTAGCGAACGGCGATAGGAGAGGCGATGCATCTGTAATATTCTTACCTCCCTCCTTTCACGAGCGGCAAGTGGTAATGTGTAAATCAAAAACAAACACCGAACGCGTCTGCGATATGTAATGACAGGACAGGGACTCTGATCCTGTGTGATTTATCGTCCCTCGATTACGTGCTTGCTTTATAGGGCTGATTGGCTACTCACACTAATTGCCAGGAAGCTTGCGCACACCATTACCCTGGTAGCGGCAGCGGTATCAATTAAATCTAGAGCCATCACCACTTAGCCGATAGACGAGAGGACTATCGGTAGGTTTATCACTACTCATCGACGTGACGCGTTGCTACCGGCTCCATGTCAGATAGATCTACTTGAATACAATGGCCACTAAGACCCATGCTCGGGGGACATTTACCAGTAATGACTGTGTGTAGGTCAGTCATAAGACTCATAGCAAAAGAGGCTGTCCTGATAGCAAGGAAGACGTCGCGAATTGGCAGCGCCTCAGATCATCCAGATACGGTAGAAGGGATATCGTAAGTAATGTCAGCAAAGTTCGTATACGGGCTCTTGTATCCTGAACTGACGTGCACTATTTTCATAATATTCACTATACGGGTGTGCGTACGTGCGACTTTTATCGTGTGATGGTGTGAGGTGGGGTGAGTGTAGGTAGGTGGTTGTGTATGTGGTATCTAGTGTACAAGTTGAGGACAATACGGCGGCTGCTCCCCTACCTATTGGATTATGATCCGCACATCCCGGGTCCTAACTGCGAAAGGGAAAGAGTACCGAAGGACCCGAGATCCAAGGGTAGATATCTAGGACTATCTTTTCATGGAGTACGCACGCGGATTACGTTGTGACAGATGAACTTTGTAGAGGTCGGCTTTTCGAACGGCAAACAATTGGTGAAGTCAGATCGTATGAGCGCCCGACCAACGAGTATATCGACGGGGTTCGGTGCGACCATGACCGGGCCGAGCAATTACCTATTTCTGCTTGTGGGTTCTTATGGAAGAGGCCCATCATGAGTTATATATAATATATTACGGTACGTTGGTAGTTGGAACTAGTGGTGACACTAGATAAGACGTAGCGTGAATCTGTGTGTTGCTCGACATCGTCGGGACGATCAGCTGTCGACATTACAGTACATACTTAGGTAAGTATGTGTTTCTGTAAGCCAAGCGGGAAAGACTTTCATTGGCACATCTTGGCTACACAAGCACACTTGGTAGCGTAGGTACGTAAGTAGGTAGCTTTATTTCCTGAAATAACCCGAACACGTGAACTACACACGTAGGCTGGGGTAGGTGGCGTACTGGCATCAGCTTGGATTCGCTTAAAAGTGCACGATCGACATAGAGGAGCAATAAGGTGAGATGCTGGGGTGGCCTGCCCAATTATGTCCCGTACCAGCCTGGTGCGTTACATGGCTCTTTGGCTCTAACCAGAAAACGAAAGATGACGGCAGAGGCGGCCAATTTTGCCATGTGCGCGAGGAGCTTGCCAAGCCATCTCTCTTCCCCCCCCGCTCACCACGCATTACTTGATCTGGTGGTTGGGTGACTAGCATGGGCACGCCGTGTTTCAGAAGTAGTTATTTGCGGATATGCATCACTCATAGCAGTCTACAACCTGATCGTTGATGGACAATAGGGTAGTGTAGTAGCGATGTAGTACAGGTCTAGTATGATATAGTTGTACTGCGGCGCGGTTTAGTGTACCATCAGATGGTGAAGAGACCCCATTGACTTGACGATCGCCAGTGGTCCCGCCTGGTTTTCGTTCAGCTACACTACTAGCCAGATGGCACAAATGACGATGAGGGAGGGGAATCTTTTTGTGGATCGTGTGCTATCAATAGCATCGTGGGTCTTGAGGCGTGGAATCTGTCTTCATGATTGCTTGCTCGCAAAACATAACCTGTTGCCACAAGGCCCAGGGACCGTGTTCGCTTTGCGAGTGCGATCGGGTGTTTAGGGCTGTTGGAGTATCTCCAGTATTGTGTTACAATGTTCGTCGAAAGGCAGGTGGACTGCTACGGCAAAGTGGCGACAGCAGCGAACAGCTGAGCATGAGTAGGGTTATGGAGGTGTCAGGGCAGCATGCAAAATGCACATGCAACCGCAACTTTGCGGAGAAACTACCCGCCGGCCGCAATGGAGGGCAGCTTGGCGTTGATTTCGAACGGACAGGGTTCTTGGGCTTTGGACCATTCAGCTTCGTGTACGGTATTCTGTGCTCCTGTATCTGCAGTCAAGGTCTTTATCAGAGCACCAAAACAGGGCGCGATGGTTGACTTGCTTCCGGTAAGGCGACCCTTGTCTAGATGCACCCTCGGTGAAGGATTCGTTATAACCACGACAAAAGCTCATTGGCCATTAGGTACTGAGCTCTTGAGTAGTGTAGGCACTTATTGCTGTCAAGGTTCAAGAGTGCCTCTATTATCATCCGAACAATGGCTCCAAAGCCAGCCTTGCAATCGCGACCAATTCACAGTTTAGGCTCGTTTAGGCAGTGATAGATATCGGCCTGACACGAAGAAATACATGGAGAAAGCTCTCGTTCCGGAGTACCATCTTCATGATATGCTTTGACAGCGTCTGCATAGCGGGAGGGGGGTAAGAACTTCTCGTAGAGTGGCCGAGTAGTTATTCTGTATATGAAAGCACTATTTCATAATGACTATCGGGATCTGGACGACCGCCAGACGGCTCGCAGTGTATGTGACCGGTAATATACGCGGGCCAGGTAAGCTCTGCCGGGTCAAGTCGGTGTGTATATCAATTTTTGGTTCCGTGAAAGAGAGAGGCGGGGAAAGTTCCGCCAGACTTTAAGAAGGCATGTCAGATCAGAATCGGCGTCTAATGGGCCATTCAACGAAGTCCCCTGTCCAGCTGGCGAATGTGCCATTCCGTCCTCCGCCTTTGTGAAACCTGCTTAGGACGTCGGTGTTCTTGCAGAACAGCAACTGTCGCCCGAACCAATTGCATTCTGGCAACGGCTAAGGACCTTGTATGCAGGACTTCATGTGTGAATAAGGCCACACTCGCTGTGTCCTAGAGCGCGACACGGGTAACTCGTAAGTGGTTGTTTCACGGCCTGTGCTTGCTGTGCCGTAGCCACGCGTGAAAGCAACATTGTTCTGCTGGCCGGTGACAAGACCCGCGGAGATTCGCGCCGACCAATAGGTCCAGTCGATAATGTTTGTACTTGTCTCTAGCTAAGAAACGGTGACCTATGGGCTCCAGGCGCCCCTAATGCGGCGTAGATAACGTGTTATTCCCCTAACACCAAGATAGTTTCGTGCCGTGTAGTGTATTGAAACTAGACTGTGGCTGCATGCATCTCGGTTCTGCGTAGCGCAGACTCTGTTGGTTAAGGAGGTCGGCTACCCGTCGGATATCGGGCATATACTCAGTACTCTGCTTCTATGTTGGTAAATATGGTGCCTCATTGTGTTTATTTCGAGTGGTCCTAGGATGATGCGTCTCACTAAGAAAGCGCCATACCTAGCAGATTGCTCCGAACGAAGCTGCTTGCTGTATGATCACTGGGGCTCTAACTGACCGGAGCAAAAGCTAATCGAATTGGTGCGTACAGGGGAGCCACGGGAATAGCTGACTTCGATCTATTACCGGATACCGTTTTTAGTGAGAGAGCCATGACAGTATCTCGCATAAGAAGTCATAAAACGTAAGACGAATGCATGATAGACATCATAATAAACAATGAGACCTTTTCCTAAAACCTCGGTTTACGGAATTGGCGAGGGGAGCATAACTTCCCTTGGGTCTTGAGTCTCGTGCTACCAAGTCAGCACTAATACGCGCGTATCATTCACTGTAGTAGTGATTTGACGGATCTTGATGGAAAAGCAAGACAATATAAAATAAGGGAAAGGACGCTGAGCCAACTTCTTAGCCTGCCGGTCATGTCCGTCGGACATATCAAGATTCCCAATTCTAGTAGTTTAACACGCTGTAGTGTAGGTATATACCGTAGAGTATTAGAAGCACCCGCGCGTAGTGCAGGTTGAAGTTGTGCCAACTGCCTGAAAGAGTAAGATTGTGAGTTCTGTACCGCATGCGCCAAACGGCTAAAAGGAAATGAAGGGAAACACAGGCGCTAAAGAAGACTATCTAGAAACGGTTAACCTGGATAGGTATTTGAGAATTCCGTTTGAAGTTGGTTTGGTTGGCTAGGTAATCTGTTACCGGCGTGTGTAAGTCAGCATTATCATTCCATACCAAGATAAACCATGACACGCGCTACCGTTCTCTAGACATGCAGAGATACATACTTAGAATAGCTACGCCAACATCATGGTCCAATTCTCATTATGGATACTGGCTGAGATGAACTTAACTTACGCAACCAGCGCGAGAATAAACAGACACCCAGGGGACTCTTCTAACGGTGAACTCGTAATACGGATCGAGCGATAGGTATGATGGCCCTGAGTGGTGGTGATTGATGAGTAAGTACAGAACAGACTGCAGCATAGTTACACCTGCCCAAGGTTAGCATACAGCGTACAGCGTATAACATACCACCTCGTTGACAGGATGTAGGTACGGGGCAATGTGGTATCAATGCTACCCTTCAGGTGCGGTACGTCACTCAACACCCCGCACTTCGTCCTCACCTTCAAGCCTAGCCGGGTAGGTATAGTTACTGCTGTACATAGCTATCACGGCATTACCGTCAGCGATACATACATATAGCTTAAACCACTGCAGAGTGGGCGTACGCTGTGTTTCATGCCATGGGTCTCCATAGTTTGGTATGCAGGAGTCCCCAGTTGTAGCCATTCATAGCTTGACCCTGCATGCTATCTGCGACCGGCTGCTGCAAGTTGGACGATGCTCACTGGCCCGTTGCCATATGGTCTGCAGGGGAACAAGCTTCAGTCCACAAGCACGTGTGCGCTACAGGGACCGAGTTGCATTGGGGCGTTCGTAGTGTGTATGTACAGGTAGACCAAGGAATCGCCGACCATCTCAAGTATACTCAGCACTGAGTAGTACCATACCAACTTACAGCATACATACTTTTGTATCTAGTTATAGACGGACTAGCGTCAAAGTTCGGGACCGCGAGGGGTAGCGGCGGTGCGGTGATCGGTGACAATGAACCAAGCACATACCCCTGAGCGCTGTGCACTTCTCGAATAAAGTTGAAACGTGAGGCTTCTGGAGCGCTTCTAGAAAGCTGCGATGCAGTCTCTCTTTTTAGATAATCGACAGTTCAAGCGGTAGATCTTCCCGACCTGCTACCGGGAGAACCAGGGTGTCTACGTCTCTCGGAAAGTGGGAATGACTCTGTATTCTGAAATCAGGTAAGATATAATCGAGTATGCCTCTCTCCGAGATCTGAGATCAATTGCAGCTCGACAATTGAGTAGATTACATAGGTAGGGAGATCGAATTGGCCGTGTATCTACAGCATATCCTTGCTGGGTTGGCTGATCGGTTAGCTTAGACTGAGTACTTACTTATGCACAGATAGACGCAAGCCTTCTGGGGGGATTCACGAATATCAAAATATCAAAAATAGGTACGTCGAGATATTTGATAGTATGTAATCTGGCCATCCGATTATGATTGACATTGCCCAAGTCCCCTAGGTTAGAGAAGATGCACAAGGGGGGTACGGACTGCAGTTAACTAGGCATCGTTACTGCTATTATTAGAGTTGGTGTTGGAGATCGCTGTACTGTACGCATACGGTGTACCAGCACTGACACTTGGCTTATTCTAGCTAGCCGGTATTGTAACAGAGCACGCCTTCCGCATCAAGACTAAAATTTGCCATTTATCCTTCTCAATTAAGCATAGACACGTAACAAAGGCACTGTGTCCATTTCCTGCCCGATAGGCTTTAGCAGGGTGGAGATGGTTACTGAAGTTGTGGAGAGAGCCTGCGAATCTACTGAGCTACCGCGCTAACCTGGGTGTCTGCTGGGTAGTTACAGGGTAGTTACCTAGGTAGTTACATTGTAGATAGCTGGACCCAAAGAAACAGGCATTCTTCGGTCCCGTGAGAATTAGTAACGGTCCCAACTAGAGCTAGCGTGGGTAAACGCTCTCATAACGTGTGTATGTAGTGCTAAGTAGGTAGCGAGCTACTGCTGCGTAAATAGGTACCTACTCAACTTGCCAGTGGGTTATAGAGAGAAACATGGCGGGATTGTATGTATGTATGTATGTATGTATGTATGTATGTATGTATGTATGTATGTATGTATGTATCGAGATATGCCTGTTGAACTTATCTCGCTATGCAGAAATGCCGAAGGGCGCAACTGTTCGTGTAGTACAGCCATGCAGGACTACATAGCTAAGGTTGCATATTGATGGCGAGCTGACGGAATACTGGTATAGGTAAGTACAGCTGTGTGCGACGCATGGTACAACATTCTGTACCCGGTGCTCATTCTTGTGCCGCTTCACGTACATGAGGCGGTTGAGGTACAGTAGAGGTTTCGGGCGCAGAGTCGAACCATGTTGTCTCTGCTATACGCTGTACACGATACGTGTGTATGCAAGGTACACTGTATCCATCGAGTCCATGATCTGCCATGAGATTTGGCGATATCCTCATCTGCCAAAAATGGACTTTTAGCGTACCGTGTATCTTGTGAGATGATGCTGTACCCGAAAATAGCAGCCGAATCTCAGACCTGGGGTTAGATCTTGTACTATGTAAACCTTGAAGTGCATGTGGGTATTATACCACCAAGTACACTGGTAGATAGGTATTGTCTAGGTTCCTCGGTGGATCTCAGTAGAGCCCGGTAGCTAGCTTGGCGATGGTCTTCAGACGAAACAACGCCCACTGGCTGCCTTATTTCGGGGATAGTACACGCTGAGGGAGTGCACTATCAACGTCCAAAAGCAGTGGGGTTGCATCGAGCTAGGCGTTCTCGCGTTTTCGCGCTCTCGGGAACGTGGCTTGGAGGGGGCGGGTGAGGCTGTCCTCCTAGGTAGGTATCTTGTTCTGCGGCAATGACTGTCTCACAACGAAGAACTGCAGTTGATGGATTGTTGACGGATTGTTAAAAACGACGCGAAAGGAGCGACACATGGCTTTTCGTGACTTGAAGATTTGGCGGAGTATTTTTGGTTCTAATTCGAGTATACTCAGTTCCCTTTCATAGACGTGCCGCAGTATGAAACCCGAAATGATGAGTAAGGGGGATAGAGGGTAAATGTTAGTGCGTATGCATACTTCTTACTTGGAGTACGGTATATGAGTTTTTTTTGTCGAGCCGATGAGTGGTCTCGGCCGCCTATCTGTGGCTATACCTTTCTCCTCTGGGTACTAAGACTGGCTAAGTTGAACTAACAGTTCAATTTAGCATGCTTTAAATTCTCACAATGGCAGAGTCTCTAACACGTTAGGGTGGGCGTGTATGCAACTTAAAGGAAAAGAGTGAGAATGAGGGGGCGACTAATTAGACGCCGGCGCTTGGTCAGAGATAAAAACGTTGTTTATGTTGACTGCTTTTAATGCTGGCTGAGTAAACTATCGGGCCAGTCTTTGGGTCCCCATCGATGTTTTTATTAGGTGATTAGCAGGGCGTAGCAATTCCGGCAAAATCCTCACACGTTCGTAGGCCGCAAGACATTTCTTCCTCTTCGTAGTCTCTGTTGAGTTGGTCATTGGATTGCTAGGCTAGTAAGTGCCATTAATTATTACTTCGTTTTGGGAGCATTGGGCGCAAGTATTGGACCGAGCCAATACCTGGCATCCGAAGCATTTTAAATGGCATAACTACCACCTAAACTACAGTAGAATAGTATAGACTTGCTCACATTTGGGGGACTATATGGCTCCAAATTGCATGTTGTCTGGAGAGGTTGACTGTGATTCAATGTATAATATTAGGTACTCTTCTGGACGAATACCTCTTACTGCTCTCTGAACTTCCAATTAGATAACCACTAGCAGCTATCAGCAATGTCGGCTTACCTAAGTAAATACCTTTGCCTTCACAGTTCTGGTGGGTACCTGCTGTCACACGCTTTTAGTGAGCTAGCTGTCTGCTTACGGCTAGTTCGATTGCATAAAATAAACTCCCCAGCCTACTGGCACAGCATGCATGCCCCCCACTGACCCCCTTTTTGGTCGTCTCTTCTGTCAACATGTTTCTCCATCTGCTGCTGCATAACTCTCTCTCTTACCACACACCATGCACCACATGCCACTCACTCACTCCCTGCCTTTACCTACACCCCTCGGGTGTGAACTACTACTTAGTGAACGAGGGCGAGTCCTTGCCTGCCGCTAGTTAGGTGCGAGGTCCCTTGTCCCTTTTCCCTGGGTTTGCATACATAGTAGCGACTTAGTACCTGGGTTACCCACTCAGCCTGATGTGGTTAACAAACTACGTCTTGACCAGGGCCTCGTTGAACCGACCAGGTCCCCAGAGGTCCCCCAGTTCACAGGTATAGAATACGACGAGGTATTTTTACTGTGCGGCTTGTTTCTTCCTCCTGGCTAGACGGCGTATTCTCAAGATATTGTATGTAGCAGGTACTGCATAGGAGATTTTGCTGACAGCAGGGCAGTATTATAGTACCTATAACTATACCTAGACATGCTGGCTCCAAGGTGTCGGTTTCTATCGCGGGAGTCTTCGCGCCCGCCACGATGGTTAAGCATCTTGCTTGGACGCCTGGACGCAGGCAGGCTCCTCGATGGGGAATAGATATGTCATCACCACTTACAGAACAGAGAGACAATCGTCTAGCTATGGAACACACGTGTACTAAGATAGGTACGGAGTAGTGTGAGCTTTTTGGTGCCACCCACACACATACAGCATACACACCCTTCTGCTTACCCCTACCTACTACCTCTTCACTCTCAAACTAAACATGTACCTAGTCTTGTACGTACCCACTCCTCTAGGTCGACGTCCTCGACTAGGGTTGAGGGTACTGAGGGTACTGTGTATGTACTCAAGTACACTTGTTTCTGAAGACGACGGCACAGCAAGCGGCGTTCAACTTGCCCCCCCTGTCATCACTTACCACGGGTTGATACTCGCTCCACCAGGTACTGTCACAATACTCACACATTTACTTATAAGGTCTACAGGTTTCCCAGTCCCTGGCAGGATTACGGCCAGCTCAAGTTGAGGCTGAGAGACATCTCTAGTGTAGTCAAATACCTAGTCTGCTGCCAAACATAGTCTTAGACGTACCGCGACTTCTCGATCTCTCGACTTCAAATATATTCATCAGCCGACGCATAAGTTTTAGTAACTGTCTGCTTACCCTCCTCGTCTATATCACGACTTACCTGGTCGATTCGCCTTCTATAAGCACGGATCACCCCTTGACAAGACCAACCTAGAGCAACCGTACGTTTGCCTCGATTTTTCTCTCGATTCTCTTCCGTCGCTATGGATTCGTTTCGGTCTAAACACGTTGAGCGCTCTAACTCACTTCCGCCCAGGTCAGACAGTAGTCGTGCAGACTTGGTGGTAGAAAAGCCACTCATACGTCCTGTCGATTCACCAAGCTGGTCTCACGTTTATTACGACCAGGAGATATCATCACACAAGATCGGTCTCCAAACTCAGCCGGCCCATTATTCCCAAGACGTGACAAGCCATCCAGCCGATTTACGCTTGAATCCGTCTTTCTTAGAGCATAGTCGTGGAGGTCTTGATACTAGATTAAGTGGCGACCGACCCCAACCCCAAGGCGCACTATTAGTCCAACAAGAGGCAGAAGTCCACCAGTTTTCCAGCTCTACGCCGCCCCCCGAAGGAAAATCGACGATGAGGTTAGTGTATTCGAGTTGAGGGCGCATTCTCTAAGCTAATTATTTAATGAATAGTGCCGTCGCAGTACCATTTGATCCTAGGATGGATATGGGTGTCCCACGCTCCACGTATGGATGGCATAGTACGCAATCCTTAACCTTTCGCTCCGGGCTCGAACTTATGAGAAATTTACGCTTAGGTATTCATGGTCTCGAATCGAGCCCCGAACTATTGTCTCACGACATATCCAGTGTTGGTCATGGATCGGATATCAGCAGTCTGACTCCTCCGAGCGGTTCAAGGTCTTTAACATCCAGCCCACCTCGACCTATCTTAACACCAGAACAACGAGAATTGAAACGACAGCGCGACCAAGCGAGAAGAGATTCAAAAACCTCAGCCAGAGTTCGTCGGGGTATGAGTGGCAACTCATACCCCCCCACAGCCCAATCTCCGCCTGTGGCAATGCACGACTTCTCTTCCGCCTCGCCCATGCCCATTTACACGACGGCCCCGTCTCAAATATCGCTTTTGGCCGAGCCAGTGACCACTGTTGGTCCGTCTTATATGCCCTCGTACTCGACCTCTCCTCTGCCGGATCATGGGAATTCACAGATCTTCTCTCCTCATTATTCACCTTTGTAAGTTATCCGCTCATGGGCTAGAAAGTCACGCTAACGTACGAACTAGGCCCTCGAACGATTACATGACTATGAATTATCCAGCCGGATACCCTCCGCCGCCATCAACGCAAAGCCTTTCTTCTCAATATAGGTAAGTTACGGATTCCTTTGTCTAATAGGGCGTTTTCTAACCGAAGAATATAGCAGCAGAGCTTCGTCGATGTCCGAATCTGGAATTATGTACTCTGTCCAACCGCCGGTTTTACCTTCCGGCAATCCACCAGCAACGGATGCGGCGCACGTTCGAGTTGTGCAGAGCAGGCCTAAACCTCAGTGCTGGGAGCATGGGTGCAATGGCAGGCAGTTTTCTACTTTCAGCAACCTCCTGCGACATCAACGAGAAAAGTCTGGACAAGCGGCCAAAGCTAGCTGTCCGAACTGTGGTGCTGAATTCACAAGGACAACGGTACGTTTGGGACCCGATAATTGGGGGGTTCATCAAATACTAACGCGATTGGCAGGCACGTAATGGCCACTTATTACACGACAAATGCAAACAACGACGCAACTCATAAACCTGTATAACTATGTACGAGTATTCGCCTTTCGATTCTTTGAAATTATATTTCCATTACGACAACGGTTTTACGAGGCAATGCTTCCAACAACGAAGCAGTTCTTGGCGCAACGGATGATTTGACTTGGGACGACCTGGCCGTGTTAACCAGCGGGTGGGCTGAACTGACGTGGCATGTTGGCTTTGCCAGGGCGAATGATTAAATACGGATGGCATATTTTGTGGAGGAGGGAGATATGGTTTGCAACTATTGATATTTATATACCCCACCTTTCGCTTCTCGAGACACCGTCAACTCGACTGTTTATAGTTGTATATAAAGGGGAGTTAAAAATGGAGATTATCTGTTATTAGACTGTCTCTTGCCTCATTATGTGTGACAGTTTGTTCCTAACGTAGTGAGGAATAACTGACGTACTTTGTTCAATAGGAAGCCGTCACAGAGACATGTCAGTTTTGTTAGTCGACACGAACAGAAGCCGTCTTGTTTAGCGTTAGGCAACTAGTCCCGGTCCGTAGACGAATCGAAGGGCACATTTGAGCCCCTGTCGGTTACCGCGATACCTGTTCGGCGGATGCCAAGACCTCCAAGGACCACATCCTCGGTGGGGGGTGCATCGGGCTTTTCTCATGGACCACTGACACAAGGATAATGCGAACTAGCCAACCACAAGTACTGCACTCTACCAGACTGTTTCTTCATGGTAGAAATAGGTAGGTACCAGATGACCCGAGTCACATGACGAGATAGCTAGGCATATCAATACTGCCTGGAAGCCAGCCTCGTTCTCCATAGGCAGCTAGCTCTTACGCTGCCTGACTAACGCAAAAAGACGGCCGTTGTCAGATGAAGGGCATGCTTAATTTGAAAAATATAGCACAAGCTTATTATTCTCCAGCCATCTAGATAATATACATATTAATCTACTTACCTGTAGAGAACCCAAAGCCTAATAAGAGGTCGTCTGCGCTGGTTGCAGGGGTTGGGCTGAGTGTTGGCCGTACATAGTAGAAATGGCGTCCCGACTGTTGGCTCTGTTTGAGATTCACAGTTAATACACACAGTGCAAGCCGCATCCTCCGAAAATAGAAACATGCGCTTACTTAGCTAGGCAAAGACCAAGCTATGTAGCATAAGCTAGCGTAAATGGCCATGCGTCTCGTTTAACTCGTTACAGTGTGATCTCGCATGTTTCTCACATCATTGCCGTTGATTGCGATGTCGCCTCCCTGTTGCCGTCTTCGTCTGTTAGACTTGCGCAAGCAAGAGAGGCTCTGATATCCCTTTTATCCAACCTTAGATAGTAATGCAGAACAAAGGCGACCACATTACTAATGGTTGGCACCTTGTGCCTATTCCATGTGGGCTCTCTCTCGATTTAGACTAGTATATTTGAAGTTTAAGCGGGAGTTGTGGTACCTACAGTGCTCCAGTTTCCTTGGGTAACGATACACATAGCTTCGCTAGCTCCCAGTTACCGTTACTCTGGAGCCTGCCTAGCAAGTACCTCCTACGCTAGACCAGACACCTACACCTCTGCTCGGGTCGCGAAATCCTAGGTCGGTACGTACACCAGCATACCAGCATCATGGACCCGGAATTGGAGCTTGGACAAATTTCAGGCCCATGATCCTGGGACCTCATCACCATTTTCAATAAACCTCTGGATGACATACCAAATAATGCTACCTAGAATAATTAACTCAACCGTCATAATTACCCTGCTTGCTCTCCATTATACCGTGTGGTGTGTCTACATAAACATATGCAAATTAGGGAACTTGTCTCGCTTGCCTCGTATGTACAGGTATCTCATGATACTTACTGTATCTAGCAAACCCAGCTACTCCTCTCGCCTTATCGGTTGACTAGTTCTTCAACAACATATTGTCCCGATAAGCCTTAGCTATGTACCTACCTGCTGGGTACTGAGCGGCAGGATGCAGCCCAAGAAGCTCCTTCGGCATACATTATAGCCCAGGAACCGGAACGGGATTGGATTAGCAAACATAAGTAGTCAGTTGTTTAAATCCATACGTTGATCCTTTGCGGTTACCGGGAGACTCTTGGTTACGACTGCCAGACAATTTAAGACATTATGCGCAAAGAATGATTGACGATCTCGACAGTGTGATGCCTTGGACCGGATAACGATGGCCTGTCTATACTGAACTTACAATACTATTACCACCTCTGTATGTACAGGCAGCGATTGCGTTATCTACCTACAGGGATCCCGCAGCCTATCAGAACGTCTCACTGCACCCCAGTTAGTTACCTGTGTGCCACCAATTACAATACGTAGATATGCGTATGCTACGAACAGCAGTTTATCTCTTACACTGTACTCCGTAGGACGTTCGTTCTAACTTTGGTTACAGATATCTACGAAGTGCGCTAGGTACCAAGACGGCGGAATCGTTCAACTTATCTCCCCAGCTGCTAAGCTGCTACGCTGCCTTAGGTATCTAAAGAAGTGCAATGCGTATCATGACAAATCAGCCTTCGATCTTGCTCTCGAGGTACGCAGACTACTTGTACATTAGTACGAGTCCATATAGACAATTCGCCTAACGATTTAACCTACCCGTTGGCGAAGTGAATGGTCGTGCATAGTGCTGTATTGTATGCCGACTCGTGCGTGTCTATCACCCTAGGTGCCGAAGAAGCGTGTTCACGGGACGGTGCCCGCTCGTTCTTGATCCAGTCAAATCAGAAGGGTCCATCTCCTTAGCCAGGTTACGTT
Organism: Nemania abortiva; assembly: GCA_022578505.1. Taxonomy (NCBI): domain Eukaryota; kingdom Fungi; phylum Ascomycota; class Sordariomycetes; order Xylariales; family Xylariaceae; genus Nemania; species Nemania abortiva. Next base: position 81,491 of record MU392587.1, read on the forward strand.
GCGGTAGACTTGCATTGCGGAGGAGCATTACAGGGTCTTCCCGTCCAAGACCCTACCTAGTGTGCACTAGGTACACTGGCTAACCTACAGTCCGGGCACTACGAACACTAGCTAAGTACTTTAACTAAGTGCTTCTAGCTAGTTTAGTTGCCTTTTGCACTAGCACAACACAAGACCTGATGCTCATACTTAGTAGGCAGTTGGAGAAGGCCCCAAACAGGTGGATGCATGGAACAATGTACTGTGCTGGGTCGATGAAGAATTCCCTAGCTTAGGTACTCATCTGGTAGGTATACGTAGGTAAAGATGTCGCTCTCCGTTGCTCCCCCATACAGTTGCTAGATTGGGTTGCGGGGGACCTCGGGGGACCTTGCTGCCTGGTCAGTTTGAAATTACATACACCGGCGTCGCCGCAACACAGTGTAAGACTACGTACAACACACCGAATGACCACGGTACGCTGTTATGTATGCTAGTTAGGTATGTGCTCTAAGTGTGCTATATGCACCACTATGATAACGGACCTATTAGAAGCTGTGTACTTCCGATCGATGGCCACCTCTCAATATTACGTACACCGCTCCCATATCAACCAAATAAGTCGGTTTTTGCGTGTGTGTGCACCTCGAAGAGTCGGAGCCCGTCTCTCAATCTCATAGTAGGACTCGTACTTCTGCCCTGGACATCTCCGCCTGTGGGCAGCATCTTTGCACGACGTGCCATGAATCGTCATCGTCATCACTGCCGGTGCCAGTGGGTGGATGCGTACAAGTCCCGCGCAGCAATTCGAAGTGACTGCTAGTTACCCTTGGCTAGTTCCAGTACTTACTCTCTCATACATATGTTTTTTTGTACGATGTATGTATGTATGTAATCAGGTAGGTAGTAGATATGCTGTGTAATACCTACACCTACTCTACCGTCAGTACGTGCCACGAAATGGCAGTAGATTGCTAGTGCCGTCAGCCGTCACTTTGTCAGCTACCTGACGTATGTACTCGGTAGATACATACATAGTATGCTGTAGACGGTGCAGAACAACGGAATTTGAAATGCCGGCGCAGATCGGCCGCCTTCACCTCGCACATCTGGGTGTGCCTTGACGGTCGACACAACACAACATGAACCCCCCCGGAACAACATGATATGATCTCGACCTCCCCGTGTTGCCGTGTTGCGGCAAAGCTGGTTGGCAGATGGGCACTTGATACCATACCTACTAACCCACTGATACGGTGATACCTATGCAGCGCATAGTGAGGGACACTGGTGACCCCTTTTTGGGCAGCCTCGAGGCCTCTTTTCAAATCAACGTCGCATCACTCACCTGCCTATAATCTGGCAATTACATATCTTTGCGTTTTAGCCTTGTTTAGAGACTGTTGGAGTTGCTGAATCGGTCCCGAGCATACACGCCATCGACAGAGATCTAACCCTAGACAGACCCTAGAAGACCAGGACGAGACGCTAAGGCTCTCGACAGTACAGCCAGGCTAACTAGGCACAGGATATAACATCTCCACTTGCAAAGTTCATGGCTAGTCCAGGTAACTAGCTCACTCACCTACCTGCCTATACCTCTCTCATCAGAGAGACTCCTCATCACGGAAAGAATGCTACGGAACCTCGCATATGTAGGTACCTCCTTGTCCTATCCCGGATGGTGTCCTGAGCCTGAGCCTGGGGCAATGGCGGATGTCGATCTCACAATTGTCGCAACTGCGTGGTACTTTTCGGTCTCGCCCTCGGCGACCTTTGGTGCTGTGCCGCAGGCGGGCGTAAAGCCCCTCTCGCCGAGAGCCCTCATTTGAGCACAGTCGCTTTAGAACGCCTCTCGACAACATGAACAGACAAGGCCCTGTCATCCCGCCAGTCCGCCAGCCCGCCAGTTCCAGGTACGTACGTCTGTGTGTCGTCCGTTGTTTCTACATGCCTTCACTATCTACCTAGCCCTTGTTGATTCTCTGCGGCTAGTGCGGAGAAGCCATGACCGGCTTCCTCGGGGACGGAAACCTCTTGTTGACGGAAATAGGTCTGTTTTCCATCGAAGCTGAGGTCTCAGAACCCGCACAATTTGTATGCGTACTTGGTGAGCTTCATTTAAATGTGCGACCGGGAAGGCTCTGTCGTTGTAATGCGGTTCATCTGGAGACCCAACATAACTTCGGGACGAGCAAATCGGCTCCTCTGCAGCCACATTAAGTGCTTATGTTCGCCACGCGTTGCTGAAACGCTGCGATATCATTATAAGTACCTGGTTCTAGAATAAGGGTTGGGATAACGAGATATCAAGCGAATAGGAGACGTTGTCCCCTCCCCTTTTGCTGCACGTAAATTTCACACGATCAATGTAGCTCGGCCTGATAGCCAGTGATACTGACCTCATTCTCAAACCCAATGCAACCAACTACCCGCCGATTGTCGCCAAACTGCGCTTACTACTACAACAGTGCAGTTGGAGAAGGGCAGCGGAATAAATACCTTACCATGCAAGCACACTGCAGATCTATAGGTCGCACCACCACCGCCGTTGTGATATCTCTCTTATGCGCCTGGGGATCACGCATGCTAGCTTTCCCTTGTCGTTCGTTAGCCTATGGAAATATACTATGTAGGGCCAAGGCAGGCTGCCTGAACTTTGCGATGCTTATCCCACCGTTGGATACCGCTCGTTTTACCCATACGACGAATGCAACGTCGGGCACGGCACGCGAAGCAGGTGTAAGAGCTGTTAAACCTAGTCCCTATGCTTGACGTTCAATAATAGGGGCTCCGTCGAGCGATCAATGTTACTCTGCGGGTGATCGTGAATGCATGGCCTTGCACGCGCCGTGGGAGGTGAGCTCAGCTTGCTCAGATTTGATCAGCCCTATACTACAAGTGAGTCTCATACTCTTGGCGCGGTGTAGTACACGCGTGGTATAAGTTTGAAATGCTGCAGCAATGGCGTTACGCCACTGGAGCCACCAAGCAGCCACTGGCTCTCTTCCGACTTTGCATCTCACGAGAAAATTTTTTTATCTTGTCTGGCATGCCGCGGTTGATTGGTGATGCATGTATCACGTTGCCCCGTCATGGCCGAAAATAGTTTGGGGGCGCGTTCCAGAAACATTAAGAATAAGACTTGGAGCATATCAACGGTGAGAGAGAGATATATGTAGTGCACCATGTATTGGAGTATCATTATGATCACCAAGAGCTAACGTATGTGGATAATATCTCATATGTAGTTCAGACGAGATGACATGATCAGGGTTGCTGCTAGCTCTGCATCTTGTTTCTATCTACAGCAGAGATGGCACACCAAACCGGATGATCTGCCACATGTCATCGCCATGATGCCACGCGAGTCCGGTTCCCACTAGTGACGATCTCGCTTGGCCTGCGACCAAAGAGACCACCCCTTGGGACCACGTTGTAGTTGTACAGTGGCATCCGAAATAGGAAGTTGGAGCGCCCCGGGGCACTCTTCTCTCGTTTGAGATGCAGGCCTCCCCCGCGTAATAAGACAATTTCTTCCGAGTCCTTACATTGCAATATACATGTGGCTTGATATCGATATTATAGGCATGGGATACTCATGACAGAGGAATTATCATTCGAGACTTTTATTGTCAGCTATTAAAATAGGTATAGTAATTAGCAGAGAACAAACATATAGGCTTGCTGAACAGGCATACCTACCTAATTATGTCTACTGTTACCATTACCTAATCGCGTCGTGGTTTCATTACATTAGGTGCACTACCTACGCATAGCTAAGCACCTATCGCATCGTGGTAGGTACACGGAGAAAAGCCAGATGAGTGCGGGGGAGGCCATTCTTGGCCGACCTCGAAAAGTCCTACTTATAGAAGCACACTACGCAATAAGGCAAGGGTTGGGTTATTCTCTCTACCTATACCAACTTGAAGAATATGCGTAGGTATGTAGGTACAGGGTAACTGGTGCGCACTAGTTATATGCTACGAGACTAGATCACTGCAGGTTTCGTTTATGTAAGTGCAGGCTCATCGGCCAAGCCAATGCTAATGCCGCTGGTTTAAAGGCACATTCGGTGTGAATATAGCTATGCCATAGGGGCCCTTTATACCCCCCTTACTGGAGAATTGGGCGGCACATGGTAAACCATTTTAGGTATCCAATCAAAGTATGCATGCTGCAGTACAACACACCCAGACTTAGCGGCGAAAGCGTGTTTGCAGCTGAGATGAGTAATAAGCGCCCCAGACGCGAAGCCCGGTTTTCAGCTGCCACACGTGCCTGTCGCGCCTATACCAGTACCGATACGCCGGACTAAGCGAGCGCCAATTGACGCGCATTAGCGCCATCACCGCCTACCCAAAAGACGCCAGGGCCCCTCCATTCCCCTCGATTAGGCCATACGCTAGGCTATTTTGCCGCATCGCGTCCAATCGCGCCGCTTGTCCACACACACACATACAACCCACCCACACTCGCAATACAGCCAGCACTCACTTGCATGTCCACGCCGCTGGGCTGGGCTCTTCACCCGCTGTTAAAGTATCACGAGAAGCTGCGTAATTTGCCGCCAAAGTCGTCAAGTCCGGGAGACGGGTGGATCGCCGCCACCTCATGCACGACATAGCACGGGAGGGAAAATGGTTGACGCCTCCCCTCTCCCCCCTTTCCCCCTTTCGCCCTGTCACTAGAATAGCCTCTCCCTAAACACACATATACGGCATAGACGACGAAGCGTCATCCTGTCCCCCCCTTTTCTTACAGCAGACTAGACGCAAGACGCACAGCATCTTGGGCATAGCAGAGGACTAGTGGTGGTGGTAGTGGTAGTGCTTATAGTGGTAGTAGTTCAGGGGAAATGGCGGCGGTAGACACGAAATGGAACGCGCGAAAGCGACGTGCGGTTCACTCCGTCTTCCCAGCCGACAGCTTCTCGCAGCCAACACCCCAATCAACGCCCTCGGTCCGCTTCACTGGCCAGGGCCAACCCTTTGGAGGCCCTCTAGCACAGGAGCGGGCACAGCAGTCGCTAACACCGCGTCAGTGGGCGGCCCCTAGCGTTGGTGAGTTACTGCCTCTGAACTGGCCAACCTCGCCGCAGAACACCCACGCCTCCCACCAGACCCGCTTCGACAGGGCCTGGCACACAGTCACGGCGCGAATTGCGTTGCCGTCTTCAGTCTCAGCAGAGGACTCGTTCGGATCCCTCCCAAACTCACAGGATCTGGAGGGCAGCGCGTTCGAGGATGCGTTGCTTGACGTCTTGAATCATGCCTCCCGCCTGCCCCTAGCCAGGCACACCGAGGACATTCTGGCTTGGCATACACAGCAGGTGCGGCAGCATTTTGTCAGCCATGTCCTTCCCCTCTTGGCCGTATGTGATGGCTATGCAGATCAGACACAAGTTCTACTAGGCAGTGTGCGGACCCTGGAGGCAGCACACCGGCAATACCTGTATGGCTTGTCGTTAATCATGCGGCCCATGGAGTCAAAGCAGGCAGACCTGGCGCTTAAAAATTTTCACCGAGACCTACATGCCATCGTTGGAAACTCAATGTCTAGTGCTTTAGTAACTGCGCTGCGGGTAGTCCTCGGCCACATGATGAAGACCGTCCTGGGAATACATTCTACAAGCTCTACGATCTTAGACGGCAAAAGGCCCAAGAATAGTCCAGCCGATGTGGATCGTGCGAGAGAAGAACTAATGCAATTGGTCGACTCGCTCTGTAAAGTTGGACTAGCCGGTGAGCGATTCCAGATTTTATTCGCCGAGCTTCTGGACGGGATGATGGCTATGTACGTGCAAGAGTCCTTCTCTGGGGACTGGGGTCGAGCAGACGAAGAAGACGTACCCATGCTGGACTCGCATACTAGCCAACACCAGGCCGGCCAGCCTCGATGTATACTACAGCTTTCGGACTGGATTGAGAATCATTATGCTCGCCTAGCTGTAGAAGTCACTACTAGGCTTGACGGCGTAGACGTCTCTTGGACTGATGTAGGAAAGTGGAAGGAGATCGCCGTTGGCAGGCTCGCCACACTTCGTATAAATGAATTATTCGACATAGTAATCAACTGGCCAAACAGCGACGGTGGGATCGAGGATCTCCGCTTCGCAGTCACTACCCCCCAACGGAGACTGCAGCTCACTGACGCGTTCTCTGCGGCTTTGCAGAACCGTCTACTCCACCCAGGTCGCTCAACATTGGAGATTCTACGAACATATATCGCCATGATCCGGACATTCCACAAGCTAGATCACTCCCGGGTTTTACTCGATCGCGTAGCCTATTCTCTACAGCTGTACCTTTGTACACGTGAAGATACAGTGCGTATCATCGTCTCTGGTTTGTTGTCCACACCGAAGGAAGTAGACTCGGAAGCCCGCACGACAAAGTTGGTCGAACTCGTAGAATTACTTTATGACCCTGATCAATATCGGTCAGAACGCCAGGACGAGGAATGGGACGACCTGACCTGGGTCCCACCACCGGTAGACGCAGGTTCCAACTATAAACGTCGCAAATCAGAAGACGTCATCGGGACTCTAATAAGTGCCTTGGGATCTCCCGAAGTCTTCATCAAGGAGTTCCAAAACATCATTGGTGAGCGGTTACTATCGGAGCAAGCTTCATTTGATCAAGAAATAGGGGTACTTGATCTCTTGAAGAAGCGGTTTGGTGAATCGTCGTTACAGGCCTGCGACGTAATGATTAAAGACATACAAGACTCACGAAGACTCGATGGCGTCATCAGCCGCGGCGTTCTTAGCCAACCTAGTAAGGCATCACGAATGTGGAACATTCACGCGAAGATTCTTTCCCGGCTCTATTGGCCGGAGGTGGGCGAAGAAGAGTTCGACCTACCTCCTACAGTCGCCACAATGCAGAAGACATACGCCTCTATTTTCGAGCATCTTAAACCATCTCGTAAACTCAAGTGGCTCAATCACCTTGGCCAGGCCACTGTAGAACTCGAGTTCGAGGATCGAACCATTGTTGAAGAGGTGCGTACCTACGAAGCAGCCGTCATCAATGCATTTAGTGAGGAGAACGGATCTAGCTGGACATTTGAAGAACTATGGATGAAGATGCAGATCGATGAAGATCTCCTCACCGCCGCACTTCAGTTCTGGGAGAACAAACAGGTGCTACGAAAGCAAACCGATGACCGCTACGTTGTCATCGAGCGGCTTTCGGATGCCGTCGAATCAACGTCAGCAGGACGACCCAGTATGGGCGCGTCGTTAACGTCAGCCGCAACTGCGGATATCATTCAGACGAGCTCCCGTAAAGCCAAGAGCGGTATGAGCGAGAAGGAAAAGGAGAAGCGAGCGGTGTATTGGCAGTTTATCGTGGGCATGCTGACCAACTCCAGCCCTGCCATGCCCCTTAATAACATCTCGATGATGATGAAGATGCTCATCCCCGATGGCTTCCCCTGGAGTAACGAGGAACTGCAGGAATTTCTCGCCGAGAAACTTAGCGAGGGCGAGCTGGAGTTAGTTGGGGGCAAATATAAGCTTATCAAGAAGTAAAAGGAGACGTGGCGTATTAGGAGCTGCTTAGATCTCATGTAATCAAGCATGCAAGCCACAACGTGGCACGTGGTAACTAGGCACATTCACATCAGCGTTAGTGTTTCACATCTTTTTTTTTTTTTTTTAAATACCTAACGGTACTTTTTAAAGAAAGGGCTCGGCTACTCGGCAGGGTATAAGACGCAAGGCTTAGGTCCGATTGCCGCAACACGCTTAATAAATATGGAACGCTTACGTTGAATGTGATGATGATTAAAGAAACACGTCAACGAACCGAACACACATTGATCACAGAATACGCCGTTTCGTCGCTGTGCACCTGCGAACATCTAACCCTCTCGGGAAACTATTATCCCGACAGGTGGGTTTGACGGACGGCTGACGCGGCCGAACCCTGTACGCGGCTGACTAGGTAGACCAGGCACGTTATCATCCCCAGGCGACCGTCAGCGCTCATGACAGTCGATCATCATGTAATTTCCACGCAAGTCAGAGTCCCCATGCAGGCGGTAGTCAGTGGTAAGAGCAATACGGGAGCGACAAATCCCGAAAATATGACGGCCTAAGGGTCTAAGGGGCTTTACATATATATATAGAGACGCTCCAGGGCGTAGATGTACTCTATGATTATTTGATACGCCGACGCCCGTTTCGCCCGGCATCTACGCGGCAGAAGGACTCCTGGCTTGGTGCACGTGTTCTGCACAGTAGGGTTATTGCATCTGTCACGGAGAAAGGGTTACACACGAGCTCGGTGATGAACTGGTGCGGTGCGGTAACGCATGGGTAACGCTTAGACGGAATGTTGAGACTAGGACGTCGGGATATGTCTATTGCCTTCTGATGTATGAACGCGATTGTAGTTACGTGAGCGTTGGGGTTATTCCTATATACATGATATCTCTATAGGTAAACGTCGAGTCACTAGTCGTCAAGTTTCGGACATTGACATTATAATTAAAAGGGCATACTTTGATTTAACGTGTCTATTCGGGACAAATGCGGGAAAAGGAGTTTCAACTAGGCCTCTTCATCGTTGAGAAGAGTTCCGAGTCCCTTAAAACCTCTGCCGGTGTCCCGAAATGGGCTACCTTGCCATTCTCAAGCACGACGATACGGTCGTATTCCAGCGCCGCCTCAAGACGGTGGAGGACCGAGATGATAGTCTTGCCCTGCAGCTTCTCCGCTATCAGGGCCATTATCTTCTTCTCCGTCGCGACATCGATGCTAGGGGTTCTTGGTTAGCGCTGATTACCACTTACATGTAATAAGGATAGGGTGGACGCTTCTCTCCTTACCTGCTAGTCGCCTCGTCGAGCAACACCACGCCTCCGGGCCGTCCCCCGGCCTGCAGGATCGTGCGCGCGAGCACGAACAGCTGCGCCTCGCCCACGGAGAAGTTGGCGCTGCTCAGCTCGCCAGAAAGACCGCCCGCGGCGACGACGTTGTCCATGACCCCGCACTCCCGCAGCACGTGCTCTATGGCGTCGTCGTCGTCGGCGAACGACCCGTCGGGGTCGAGCGCCTCGCGCACGCTCTCGCCCGAAGTGAACGTGTCCTGCGAGATGACGTGGAACCGCGAGCGCAGCAGCGCCGGCGGCACGCGCGACACGTCGACGCCGTCGAGCAGGATCCGGCCCTTGGGCCGGTCGACGAGCGCCAGCAGCGAGAGCAGCAGCGTCGACTTGCCCGCGCCGCTGCGCCCGCAGACGGCTACCCGCTCGCCGGCCTTGATGTGCAGGCTTATGTCCTCTAGGCCCCATGCGGTGGTGGCGTCTCCTGGAGTTGTGGTAGTAGCAGTAGTGGTAGCGCCGCCATAGCTAGCATGCAGGTTCTCGAACCTCAGCTCGCCCCTCTCGGGCCAGTGTGCGGACACCTCGACGGGGGAGGACACGGCCGGTTCCGCGGGCGTGTCCCGTTCGAACGCCTCGATGCGCGCGATGGCGCCTAGCGACGTCTCCAACGACGTCCACGAGCTGATGAGATCCGTGAGCCCGGTGCCCAGCGTGACTAGATTCAGGAACGCGACACCGATCGCGCCGCCGCTGGTCTGGCGTCTCGTGGCCACAGCGACGCCCACCACGACCACCGAGAGCCCCGCTACCAGGAACGCCAGCACGAGCCGGAGCCACGTCTGCACGACGTTGAGGAGATAGTCCGGCTCCTGCGTTCTGTCGAGGCGCTCGCGCAGCTCTCCGAGGAGCATGGCTTGCCACCCGTGCGCGCGGATAGTCCTAGAACACTTGGAGTTAGTTATCACCATTTCGAACCGAATTTATGAGGAGTGAAGCTTCTTGACTTTGTATTGACTGGCCCAGAAGGAAAGCTTCTGCTTTAAAAGCAGCCGAAACAGGAAAGGAAAGTAGCCCCGAGAATTACTCACGGGAGCCCAGCGTATGTCTCGGACGCCTTGGCTTGTAGCCCCGCCTTGGACTGTAGGTCCAACTGGCGGAGCTGCTTCGACGTCCGCAGGTAGACGTGCTGGATGAGGAACAGGGCGGCGAACACGACGGGCAGCGCGGCGAGGACGTAGATGGCGGCGATGGCGATGAGCACCGTCTGCGCGACGACGCCGAGGAGCGCCGCGACCGTGTTCAGGAAGTCGAGTGGCAGGCGGATGTCCACGAGCAGCAGGTCCTGGTTGAAGCGGTTGATCAGGTCGCCCGTGTCGACCCCGCTGATGACCACAAAGGTCGCGTTGATGACCGTCCGGAGCAGCTTGTTGTGCAGGCCCACGCCGGACCGCGGGATGATGGTCAGGAGCAGATGGCTGGGGTTGAGGAATATCAGAGGAGCACGTCTTTGAAACGGAGGAGCGGTGATGAGGGGGGGACGGCTTACCCGGCCCAGAGAGAGATTGTGAATAGTGGCAATGCGCTCAGGAATGCGTAGAGCCCGATCCAGTATCCGGTGGTGTGCTCTCGCGACAGCGATGGACGGACTTCGTCTGCGGACCACCATTGGACCCAGATGCCTACCAGGAAGGCAAGGAGTCAGTAAAAGTGTGAAACTATTTCTGTATCATAGGGAGTTGGGGAGTTATGGAGTTGACGAACCTGGGAATCGGAGAGTAAAGGCAAAGGCTACACCAAACACGAGAAATACGATCAGGTGCGTCGCCCCAATAGAACCAAAATATGTACGATAGACTTGGCGATCTGCGATCATCAACTTCTGGGCGGCCTTGGGCTTCTTTTCAGTCTTTTGCGGTGGACTCAGGGCGCCACTTGAGACTTCGGGTTTTTGGGCTTCAGTAGAAGAGTCCGGTTGCTCATCCTCCTTGTAGTCAGAGTCCGGGAATCTGTATAGGACCAAGCTACCATTTTCGATCCTCAGGACAGCGTCGGCGAACTGAGCCGATTGACCTATGCGTGTATCTAGTTAGTAACCGTGCTTGAGATGTCTAGAAAAGGGGAAGCACCATCTTGAGTAACCTGGATAACCGCAGTCCTTTGCTGTGTGAGAAGGCCATTTGCCCCAAAGAGATTCTCGAGAATGTGTTTCTTGGTAGTCCGATCAACGGCACTAAGAACGTCGTCTAGCAGCAGCAGAGATGGCCGAAGAGCAACAGCCCGAGCCAAAGCCTATATTTCGTTGCGTTAGTGTCCGTCTCGTGTTGCTTCTCGTCATTTCTTGTCGTTGAGCTGAACCCGACTTACCAGACGCTGCCTTTCGCCGCCACTGATTTGCGCACCATTGCTGCCAATAGTCTCGCCCGAAGTTTTCGCTTCGAAAAGCTCTCGTAGAGCACACGCATCAATGACTCTCTCTTGCCAAATCTCATCTTCAAGGGCTCCTCTGACGGCATTTTCGCGAGGAGTACTGTTCTCTAACCACGGTGTCTGTCCGCAATATGCTATGTGATCGTCTCCTACCTTCACAGTCCCAGAGACAGCCTGCGTCTCACCAATGATTGCGTGCAGCAACAGGGATTTCCCACTGCCAACGGCTCCAGTGATGACGATATGTTCGCCTTTGCTAATGCTAAGATTGACGTCCTTGACAAGTACCTTATTATCCCAGCCAAAACACCCGCCAGTAATCTCGATGATAGGACTCCTAGGCAGTGGCTCAGCGTCATCCTTCTCCACTTCACTGCTCTTGGAATCAGACTGATCTTCAGGCTTATCCCGACGGGATGAGCGGTGCATGTGCTCTCTTGAGTCGCTCAGTTCCTCACTCTGCAGAAAGTCTTGTATGCGGGCGCAGCACCCGAGCGCAGCTCCAAACTGAGGGAATGTCTGCAGTAGAAAGACAAGAGGATTCGCAACGAGGTTGATGAGAATGAGCGAGCTAAAGAGTCGGCTTGAGTCTAGGTCCTGGTGCTGCGAAGCCGTAGCTCCTATATAGGCACCAAAGACTATTACCGGTGCCAATGTCAATGTTGCATATGCTGCATGGCAAGTTAGTTGGAATTCGTTTAGGCATCATGACGATGTATATGTATCGTAGTCTACTCACATGAGAATAGGCCGCTGACGAGGAGCCTACGGAGTGTCTTTGACGACTCAAATTCAAGGCTTCGCAATTTCCGAATGGTAGCAGCTGCTCTCGCGTCCGCACCCGTCATCTTGATAGCCTTCAACGATGAGAGCATATGCTTCGTTGCCTGGATTCGTTTTTCAGTGGCCGTCAGCCAAATCCTCTGCTGGACTGCAGAGCGCTTCCCAATGGTGGAAGAGGCGACAAGACAGACTGCGAGCAGAACACATCAGTTAATCCACGTATATTAATAGTATGAGAAGATACACTCACCTAGCACAATGCCAAGGGCTGTCAAACTTGTAGGTCCTACTTGCCGCCATAGGAGCCACGTGCCGATCGCCGTCTCAATTGGCGCGATCCAAATCTCTTGTGAGAACCGCAGAGCAGCAGTAATCCGTTGTATATCGCTGATCATCAAAGTAAGAAGCTTCGATTCGATGCCTTTCTCCTGTTTTATCCTGAGCATTTTATGGCTGATAGCCGTGATTAGGCCCCCTCTGACCCTAGTCGTCATTTTGAAGGTCATGTAGTAATACCACCCAGTACAGACCTTGAGCTGCGTTAACAACGAGCCTTGGAAAGTCGTCAGTCTAGCTAACTTACTGCGATGCCGGCATACACGAGAAATGACGCCCCGATCAACCCATAACCATTATTCTCGGGTGCATTCCGGTCGCCGTCCAGAAAATCGATGAGCGAAGATGCCAAGAACGGTTGCGCAAAGGTGAAACCACTTAGGGCGAGCCTAGGAAGCATGGGAGTGAAGGCATAAAGTCCCAGAGACCGGAAGGTCAGTCCAATGAGGCCATACTTTCCAACTGAGAGTTCATCAGCATATGTCGGCCTTGTCCCAAGTTACACGAGCGGAACACCCATCCTTAATTACATTTCTTCGTAGCCAGGAGTCGGTCGAATCTCGGCTCGATCTCTGTTGCACTTAAGCTGCTGTCTATGATACGGAGATCCGTCTCCGTTAATTGACGGCTATACCCCTTGAAAAACAAGTGGTTGACCCAGGCAAGGAGACTCCGGCTGAGGAAACTTGCGCACTCTTCAGGGGTCCCTCCGCGGCCGGTGCCAGCAAGCCATCGTCGCTTGCTGCAGCTCTCGAGCGCGAGTATACCAAGCTGAACAAGCAGCGAGGTAAGACTTAACGAGGCAATAATATGATACCCATCGAGGTACCAGTACGTGCGCACCACGGCAGCTCGCAGCAGCGGCGTGATGAGGAGGTAAAACCCTAAGAGATCAGAGGATGCAGCAGAGCGCACGTGCTCGAAATGCGACAAAGCAAGCAACGATACAGACGCAACGAAGCACAGCGCCGCAGCAGCGACGGTAATCGATGTGCGACCTTGCGAACCCACGCACGCGAGTATCAACAGAGCCAATTCAAGGGCGACGAAAATCCCAGCTACGACCTACGACGCGTGAACGACACGATTAGTCTAGCGCCTACACTACTATCCCTCCCTGGAGTCTTACGATCTTGGCAAAGTATAACACGCCGACGCGAACCCTCGGGGCACTTTTCGCGAGCACGGCGATGCGAACAACAGCGGCTACGACGAATAAACTAGAAGGGAGTAGTTTGAAGAAGAGCTCTTCGAAAAACAGCGTGAAGTCAAACGCCCGGCGACACTCGGTGACCGCGGGTCCAAACGCCCTCTCGGCCCCAAAAGTGCAGTCCATCAAGAAGTAATGCGCAAAGAGAAGGCATCAATGGCCAGATTATAGTCCTAGAAGAAGCAAGGCATCGGTTTTCCACTGGGCATTGAGCAAAGAGACATGTCGTCCTGATATTCAATCCTGTTGCCTGTTTGTCAATATTTTTTTATTTACACCAAGCCTGGATATCTTATTGGGTTGCCTATACCCTGCAACCGCCAACGAGATGCTATCTCCGAAGCCAATCGATGTAAACCCACACTACAGGGTATCTTATCAGCACCAGAAGGAATGCAAGATGCCCTAGGCATCCAAATTCGCCTGAGATTGAAAGAATTCTTTCTTTTCAGTCTGCTGTCTTTGGATGAAGCTGTCGGAGTTAACAAGACATGAGATGCCATGCATCAACACGTATTCGTATTCGTCAGGACGGGCCCAAGTCAAGCATAGTTATGTTGAATCTCCTTTTTGGAAAGCGCACGTCTGTACAGCGTCAGATATCTTGCAACAGGTATAGTATTCGCATTCGTAGAAAGATTGAAGGCTCGTCATCTACATGCTACCGAACCAAGGACTTGAGGTGCAAGGAGAGCTAGTAGATCATATCTCACGGTCGGAAAGCAACCAATCATCCAATCGCGGATCTAGCCGCTGTAGTGTGAAGGAGTGTCGGTAGCGACATACCTACGCATAGGAATCTGGTGTTCGAGGCAGCGAGAGTCAAACATCTATGAGAAAGAGTCGCATGGGACGCACTAAGCTTATACGAAACCCATGAACTACAGAATACTCTTCTCCGACCTGCCAAATCTACATCTGCATTAACCTTCCACGGGTTAGGTCTGCCAAGACGCACACTATGATAGGCGAGCTTGGCAATTCCCCGACAGAGGGGTAGCAGAGATTACTCGATAGACCAATTACCCCGAGCGTCGGCATATATAGGGCAATACAAATAAGGTCTTGACATCGATACTATCTACTGAGGTTTTGTAATCAACGAACATCGCGATGACGGTAGTCAACGGCAGTTTGCAGCTTCTGGCGTAGCCATCTAGAGCCCTATACACTGACACTCCAGTTTAACTACCGCCCTGTCTAGGCGTGGTCCTTTCGCGAATGTCGGCGGTACTTGTGAGGTAGGGTTTTCATAGACTTATGCATAATCCCATGGGCCCAACCTTTAAGTGCTGTTAGCCATTACGTCAACCATCTACAATAAGATGACACCCAAAGAGGTTCTCGCGAGAGAAATAGGGGCTCCTATAGGGCCACGTAGAAGGAGTGTCGCATGGGAGACCATCCCCTCGAAATCTCGATGGGCGCATCTCGGCCGAACAGGGGACGGCAACAAGAAACCTCGACAGGCGTAGTTGGCATTACGTGATGAAGCGGAAGACAACACAGAGATCGCGTAATGGTCCATACCCGGCGACATCGCTCCGCTAGAGAAGACACAGATAGTAAGCAGATATGTCGATGCGCACGTGGAGTAAATCACCATACAACTCGGTTTGAAATGAGGGCACACGTGCGATTTATGTTGTGCGACATCTGTAGCGGCGTGTGATCATGCCTTAGATGCAGATGTAAGACATGACTATGCCACCACATCTATAATCTTGCTAATACCCGACGAAGTCACGACCGAGCATACCACTCAGTAAAGACAAAGACGAGAAGGAGCTTAGGGAATCAAATGAGAAATACTAGACTATTATGACATCCTTGGAGATGTGTTTCATTTTTAATAATTAAGGCGTTATATCTCTCTCTAGCTTATAACTATCATGAGGTGCTAGATTGTTAGTCATCGAGTTCATTTAATATAGACGCAGGCTACCTGAGGCGATTGACTAGTCCCTCAACATATATACTATATATATTATAGTAGAACCTATCGTCTACCTAGCTCCCTAGAGCTAAGAGCAGAACATCGAACCACGCGCGCGAGAGCACGCTACGTCCAAGTCACAAAGGGGAACTAACGACACGATTGCGAAGGCCTCTAGCTTGTAGCAGACCAGAGCGGCGTGCGATTCCAGTGTGTTATGCTTGCTAGTGAACCCGAAAGTCGAAGCGCCAGAGGACCCTTCGACATCATGTCAAGACCCCATGCTCTTGCGATAATGAAATCCAGCTCGAGTTAATTATTTGGGTCATTGAGCCTTGATAACCCCTGATCCTTTGAAATAGATAGCGAAAACAGCGCTGTTGCTGCTAAGCCTGCGCTCCGGCAAGAAGACCAAGTCGGCAAGGACAAGGGCGGTGGCACAGGACGCGCGCTCTAATAGGGTAGTGGGTTTGGATTACTATCGTTGTGAGCGTCGGATTGACGCCGCGGCGATTCGTGGCTGCTGCAAGACAAACCCTGTCATTGCGCCAGAATGGTTGACGGGGGATCGCTTACTAGAGATATCTAGACGAGCATGTGTGGCTAGGTGGAAATAGGAACGATTGGGATGAAGGAATCGTTACGGGTCCAAAATATGAATGGTTCTGCTTTCAAGTCAATGTAACTCGCCAACTGAATCTGTCGGACTCAGTACTTGGCATCATGGTTTGAGACTTGAGGAGTCGACTAACGCTCCGAATCTGTGATTATAAGATCAGTCGGAAGATTGAGATTTATGAGTTATAAAGGAGAAAACAAGCGGGCTCTAGAGGCTAGTATGGCCGCAGAACTGTCTGTTATGTTTGAAACTTCAAACTTCATGTTAGTTGAGCGTAGCATAATATCTATACTACGGCCATCCTACCTGAGGCTTAATAGCCAATATTAAGGACATGACGACAGGGGTACTTCTTGCTGTTCCCCGGGGAATGGTCGGGCTACATGAAAAGTGAGGTTCTTGTGTTCGTTGTATAGTCTAGGAAGACATTCGCGTAAGGACAATGCAAGACGTGTGGTATGTTAATAATGGCACCCGAGATATGTAACAAAATGGCCTCCCAAAGACAGGTAGGAAGTTGGTAGGGCCGAATCATGAGGACATAGTCTCGTGTTTACTAACTAGTTATTAGCAATTATTAGAACTTCGGGCATGCATATTACTCGTAAAGGCTTGCGCTAAGATGCGTTGAAAGCTGTCTGCTTCACATATCGTCAAACTCATAAATTAACAGCACCTAATTATTCGTGTTCAAATCGTAGGTATGGAGTAGGTAGATGGTACGAGCTTGCCTGGTGTCCACAACCGCTTTCATAAGCCAAGTACGGCCACGTGCGTTCCCCCTGATCCCCATTGGCCTAAAGCGCCGATTGGGTTCGCGACGAATAGTTTTGAGCGCCAACCGACGACCAAGTTTCAACATCCATAGAGTGCTCCAGACAGTTTGTTTTCCCGTACTCCTTGCCTTCCCAAAAAATAGCAGTTAAAAAATTCCCAGTGGCAACCCGTAATCATAACTTGAATTCGTAGCGAAAGGAATTGGCGTGATTAAAGTTCACCTGCCGTACAGCTCTCGGTATGGTGCCAATTGTCTTTCGCCACACAATCTACTAATTTCGGCGCTGGCTTTTTGATATTCGGAATCCACTACAACGACCGAGTCAGTGATTGCTTTCGTAGAGTAACTATTCGGGTGCTGCGGGAGATAGCTTCCAGGATTGCTCACAAGTTCGGAGAGCCTTATCTCGGCTTTTCCCATCAATGCCATAAACTCTGACGGCCTCGTCTACGGCATGTTGAAATGCGTACTCCACTAGTGGCACTAGAATTAGCGATTTTATAAGGAGAATGCAATCGAGTATCCCAGATAGTTTTCGCAGCATCGTCGATAAACAAGAAAGATGGACCAGAAAAGAAAACATTTGCTATCTTGGGTGGCCAGAATATGAGGGATTGATATAAGTCAAAGCTTACTCTCGGCTTTTACCGCGAGACGTGCCTCGTCAAATAACAACGCCATGTTATAATCCGTCAAGGTTTGTTTGATTTGGTCGGCTAGGCGAATCTCAGACTCGTACAAGGTACAAAACTTGCACTTGCCATCGAGGGTGTTTCTCGCCGGCCGGGCTGCAGTGGGCTGGATTATGGATGCTAAAGACGGGAGTTGTGGGACTCCCGCAGAACGGCGGGTAGACGAGCTAGACTGAGTTTTGAGGCCACTGTCGATGGTGAGTTTGCCGCAGTAAGGCTGCCCATGTTTGCAAGATGAGCATCGAGTTATCAGCTCGCTTAGATATGTTCCAACAGCGCTGTCCTGCCAACCGCTCTGTCGTGCGTGGTTGCAACCAGGAGAAGTCATAATAACCGCACCGACACGGCACATGACGACGCCGGTAATGCCAGGACCTCAGTGGTTAGCGCAGCTTTGAATGAGCAGTGAAGTGTCCGGGACCCAGACCAGAATGAGATTCTGGAAGGGCAAGACTCGGCCTTGGACATCCATTTCAATAAAGTTGGTCACGTCCTGAACTCGGAACCAGAGACTGAGCAGCCACTTCTGGCAGTAAGAGCTTATAATGACTAACACAATGGCACGTACTATAGTACGATTGGCTTTTGCGTTTTTCGTGTGTCGTAGGAATAATAGACGGTAAGATGACCCGGTTCTACGGGGCCAGGATTCTAGTGCTATTACAGTGCTATTACCTAACAAGATCAAGGCATTGGCCAGCGACCTCGCGCACTTATAGCACCGAATTGCGTGCGGGGATGGCACCATGTGCTAAAGCGAAGGAAATGAAGGGATATAGGGGGTGGATTGTATGATGCTGTAGGACACAGATGAAGTGATCCCCTGCATATGTTGTACGCTGGATCTCCGCGGTCACCGCTGGTGTCTCCAAGCGTCAGCCGTCTTCACGATGCACCCGCGACATTTTCAGCAGTCAATTTGCACCAATCGGGGCGGTCAAAATGTGCATAGATCTCGGGCGGCTGCAGTTGATTCCATGTCTTGATTCGACCTTTCCCTACGTGGGTACAGCCCATTATTTAGCGAACGCGACAAGCGATCGAAACTCCACCAGGCCTGGAGCGCTACGGCATATTACCTACATATTCTTGCGGTACAAGAGAAGACGCTTCGCGCTCTGACGTACCCCGGATATCCCTCCCCATCAGTGGGCACCAGGCTTACGACGTTGGAGATCCCCTAGCTTCTTGGTCAGCTGCGTAATGTGCTGAGAAGTCCTTGCGAGATCTTTGGCTGCGCCGTTTGCCTTCTGGCATTGGCGCTGACTG
Source organism: Nemania abortiva (assembly GCA_022578505.1). NCBI lineage: Eukaryota > Fungi > Ascomycota > Sordariomycetes > Xylariales > Xylariaceae > Nemania > Nemania abortiva. The sequence goes on from MU392587.1 coordinate 100,358, forward strand.
AGTTGGCCTTGGAGTTCGAACTGTTCAAAGACGCCTTTCAATTGATATTTAGCATGATCGAGGTCATCGAAGGCAGCATCTAACTGCTGTTGGACACTGGCAATTGCAAGCAGCTCGGTAACAGACCCGTCGAAGTTTTGCAGCCGAGTAACTATATCGCTGACCCGGGTATGGTTGCGACGTTGGATTGCGGTCGCTGATTGAGGGATGTCGCCGGGACTGCCCTGAGACCCAGGCCGTCCGAAGGGCATGGCTGGACTAGGTGTGATGGGAAGGTGCGCGAAGGGGCTCACGATCGGATTCTGCTGCTTGTTATTATATATCACCACTACAGGTCGTGTGCTGTCCTGGCTTCGACTTACCTTGTGCTTATTCGAGACAAGAAGGAAGGGGTTTAGAGGAGTATCGTGAGCTGTTCCCTCTTCCTGCTTGATTTCGGAGGACGGGATCTCTCCAGGCTCTAGTAGACCTTCATCCTTGCCGCTCTGTTGAGTTGCTGCCTGAAATTCAGGTTCAGCTGTGCGGGAATCAACAGGACCACCGGTTGCTGGCGGTGTAGGAAAGGCGTTCGGCGTCAAAGTCTGTTCGCTAGCCATGGCATCGGCGTATGAACGACACACCGGTGGATGGAAAAGAAATATGAAGAATAACCAGGTAGAAGAATCCCACAAAGATACGAGTGCTTCGGCTCGATAAACTCTAGAAGAAAACGGTGCTGTAAACACCTTAATATCTTCTATCTGTACCGCTAACCGTCGAGGATGAAAGATACATGAGGGAGAAAAAGAGAACAAGACTGTCTTGCCATGCTATCTACCTAGGTAGGCAGGGTAGTGGGAGGTAGTTGCTTGTGAAAGCAGGATGGGAATAGGTCTGTACTTATCTAGCTAGGTAGTTTGGTCCGTACCTACCTAGGTAGTCACTTGTGAATGTCCCTTCCTCTTCAATCTTCGTATCGCGTAGAGTACTTACTTACCCGTGGTTACAAGGCCGAAGAAGGTGCCTACCTGAGGTATAGGCTACGCCTGTCTAACATAGCACCTATCGTAGGTACTATACACGCTTGCGCATGCGCCGAATTTGGCTTGATAAAGCGAAAGTATGTATATATACCTAATATCTATGGTCTACTTGATGATTGAGATAGATGGAAATAGCTATATGGCTGTGACATATTCTCAATTTCGGCGCATGTGCCAGGTAGACATGCTGGATCAACACTTGAACATAGGCAAGAGAGGTATCCATGTAACTGACCAACATCACGGATCTAATCAAATCTACCGGTGTTTTTAAATTTTCAAAGACCCCACGGTAGATACATATGTCCCTATACTTTCTATACGGCTCTCGGTGTCGTTGAGGCGTTGTGCTTATGATCTCGCTCTCGATCATTAGATGAGGTACGTATGGTCATGTCTTGGCGATTTGAATATGCAGCATGATGTTGCACTCGTCATTTGATCTATCTGCGATGCGCGCGTGTGCATTATTATACATAGCTTGGCTACCTGTTTCCAAGTTGATGGGTTATGTATGTACGAGACGCTCCGAGGTTCCCTCATGAATTCGCAGGAAGAGACCAATTAAGCTATCCAGCCAAGCCAAGCTGAGGCCACAAGGACACTGAGCACCCTGATTGGCCCATTAACTATGCTGTACGTATTCGTGAACTGGGAATGACCCACTTAAAAATCGACCACTCGAAAAACATCTCGATATACCTTAGGTACCTAGAGCTTCGAGATCCCTCACCACCGAACCTACCTATTATTAATAACGACGACCGACCGGTCCACGAACCCAACCCGCCGTCTTCCACCGGTCAATTGGGCTCGGCGACAGCATGGCGACACCCCGTCTCGTCCGTTCCCCGACCTGCCTCAGCTGTCTACGGCGGCTAGTGCAGCCCTCTTCCTCTCTCCCCTCGCCTCTGTCGTGGACGCAGACCCGCGCGAGGACAACGAAAGCCGAGCTCGAGGATTTGCAGGGGATTCCGGTACGATTGCTACGAGATATCCCGGCATTTGGGCGGAAACGTACGTTACAGCAGACCTAGTTTATACATACACACGTATTAGCGGTCTTCGTCGTCGTTGTCGTCGCGCAATCACCCTTACTCAACCAACCAAGCTAACCCTCCTGAATAAAAAATAGATGCTATCATTCGTGTCAAGGCGGGCCGTATGCGCAACATCTGGTTCCCCAAAGGCGCCGCAGAATACATGACAAAGCAACGGTTCACTGAACTAGGCCTCAGCGAGGCCGCCATCGGCGTGCGCGACCGCACCTTTGGTACGCAGCTCCTGCTCGACGAAGAGACGACAACGAAGCAGAAGCAGTCGCCATCGTCGTCTAGCACGAAGAGCAAACGCAAGGAGCTTCTAACGCTGCCGGTAAGCGACACATGGCCACTCTCTTCTCGTCTCGTCTCGCCTGCTATATCTATCATTATATTTGCACGTGAAGGTCTTAGGAATATTTTGGGAAAAGCAGGGGATTTGGGGATAGATATCTAGAAGACCAGAATCCACTAACGAGAAATCAACAGCCCGAAGAAACGCAAGCCCTCCTCACGACCCTTCTCCCCGAAGTCCTCGTCATCCCGCGCGCTCCCGTGCCCTCAACCCCCGCGCCGCCCCCCGAACCCGTCGTCCCACGATCTCCCTCCCTGGCCGCTAACGCCGCCACCTCGACATTAGCGGCGGCGCCTCAGACTCCTGAGGTTGCTACGGTGACACCCATATTCGGCTCTGTCTCGCGGAGCGACATCCTAGCTCTAATCAGGGAGAAGCTACTGGCGGACCCTCAGGGCAGCCGCGTAGCGCTTGAGGCCGAGTCTCTGGAAATCCTAGGCCTGGATCCGGAGCACGACGGCGAGAACCGCATTAAAAGGCTCGGCACCTTCGAGGTTCTCATTACACCTGGTGTGGGCGCCGATGGCAAGGAGGTCGAGCCTGTAAGCCGCGTTGTGGAAATCGTGGCCGAAGAGTCGTAGCCCTCGCTTGGACGGGACAACTGGAATGATGAATGTCGGCCGAGCTTGGGTACGTCGATACCTATCACGCACCCCTCCCTTACTGGGTAGGAATCGGAGGGGTTGGACTGAAGTCTGTACTTAGATACAAGACAGGCTGTGAACATTTCACTGAAAAAGAGGCAAGAAACGGACTGCCTATCTCGTGTACTGTATGTAGAAACTAGTAGCCCTCGGCCTATAAATGTACAAACGCATATTCCAAAATTCCCCATGGCTCCCTAATTAAAACAGATACCAATACATCGCTAAGTAGCATCTAAAACCTAATGGTTGTAATTATGTTTGTTCATATGTCGAGCTATCAGATTAGTCGACAGCGGGTATTTCCATTCTACTACCTCGGGTCCTACGATTGGGTAGTTGTATGTCTATCACCACTCCTTTCTCAACGTTCTGAACATCCTACCTCCTTTCTCTCTCTCAGTCTTCCCACTACCTACAGGCCAGCCCTAAGGCATCACAGGCCCACCTTTTCGGGACTAGGTAACAACGTTTACAACCTAGGGGTAGAACCAAAGCTAATAACGGTAGTGCTCAAAAGAATACTCCGTAGGGATGCTGAAATTTATGTTCAGGGCCGAGTAATACTTATGGAAGGACTAAAACGCCAGTACTCCCTTCCGATGGCCCAAAACGGAGCAAATATGTGAGTGAGGGTGTACAATGGGATTGCGAGGGTCACACGACGACGCTCACATCCTACTTGCCTGGATAACTAACATCTAGGTTCCAGAGCGAATCCCACACTATACTCCTCCTGCTCGGAGTATCACTCGCGTCTCGTTGTAACTGCGGTGGCGCATGGTGTCGTGCCTGTGGTCGAGACTGACTTTGCTTTTGTGGACTTTGTTGCGGACGCGGATGTGGCATGTCGTCTGGTTCGAGGCGGCCCTAAGATCCCATCAGTCCCGCTCTCTTTTCAAGCACCGAAGAGCATGTCAGCGGCGTTTCGCACCTCACTAGAGTCGTTTGGCACAGTCACACTTTTGCCTTTGTCCTGATGATGGGGTTTCGCCGCAAGTTCTTCCTGTGCGCCAGCAGGTCCAGCAATGCTGTGTTCCAGAGTCGGGCTCGCATCCACCGCGGGGCTGTCAGCAGGAGCGGCACGCAAACTATTCGTTTCACTAGCCAGTGCGCTACCTTTAGCGGCTGTGACACCCGTAGCAAAGGGCAAGGCTTTCTTAGAGCCTGAACTGCTACGTCTGCTCTCGAGACTTTTATTTAGTGTCCTACTGACACCCTCTATGCCGCCACTAGAGCCGAGTTTCGATTTGTGCTTCCCGGGTCGTCCGTAAGAATGCATATCTGCCACTGCTTCCACTTTATTAGAGGCCACTGTTGACTTAGCAAGGCCCGGTGTGGACGGGGCACCCGGTTTGTCTTCGTGCGCATCGATTAACCACCAGCGCAATCCGTCCGATAGGTCAAATGGGTTGTCATTGTCATCGCCCGTATTCATAGAATCGGTTTCGCCTTCGGACAGAGGCGTACTTGCAGGCTGCAGGTTCTTGGATAGATCGACGACACGTTCCTGAATACGAGTAATTCGAGCCACAAGCCACTCTCGGTTTCGTAGACGGTGGCCTTCTTGCTCACGAAGGAAGAAATGTGGACAGCCAACGTTGAATGCTGCCCAGGCTCCGGCTGTTTGGTTCCTAGTAGGAAGAAACAGTGCAAGGTCGCCTTCTTTGAAATGCTTAAATGCGATCTTCTCGTGAGCTTCCTTAGCTGCTATGTGAGCGCGCTCACGGAAGCTCCGGGCGTCGCGTGTCATTTTGCGGGCTGTATGTTCTATTTCCTTCACACGGCGATAGACTGCCTCAGAGAACGCATCGATATCGAAATTTCCCGGTCCTGCCATGAAGGCTTGATACTGCTCTTCTTCTGCACTAGGAGTCTCAGCGTTCATCCAATAAAGCAACCGCAAGTCAGTACTGTCGCTAAGAGCACTATTCCCCATCGAGAATGACCGTCTAATGGAAGTTCCAGGATCAGAAGAATCATTAGGATTTTGTGATACTCGCTCCGATCGCGGGATTTTTTGGATGATCATCGACCCGTCTGTCCGAGTGACTGAAAAGCTGAGGCGCTCTAGGAGCCTGATCAGTCGTTCGTTATGAGTGTATAACCGCTGGGCTATGTCTTTTGAGCGGGTATTGCGATCCTCAAATCTTTGGTGGAGAGCTGCCAGGCTTGATTCGGTCGATTGTAACTTTTCTTGGAACATTCGGACTTCCTCCTCCAGGCTTCCCACTTGGGACTGTCTAGACGCTAGTTGCTCTGTCAGGTCGGCGACCCTTTTCTCCTCCTCATCGAGCTTCTTTCGGAGCGTCTCGGACCCGGTTTCTCCCTCGGTCATTTTGATTCTCAGCTCGTTGAGTTGCTCGCGGCCGTCACTCACTTCGGTTTCTAGAGCAACACATCTGGCCTTCTCCCTGTCAAGTGACTCATGTAGGCGCATGGCCGTCATCTCTTCGCCAGCTAGTTTTTCCTTTGCAGATGATAGTTCGGACCTCACCTCCCTAACAGTAGCATCGGCAAGACCAAGATCAGCCTTCATTAAAGAAATATCTCGTTCCAGAGATTCTACTTTTGCAAGGATATCAGTCGATTTCGTCACAACAGCATCTACCAGATCAGAAAAGTCCTGTGGCGTGGCTTCTGTTGGAGAGAGCTGGCTGTAAAGCTCACGGAGTGAACGGGCCTGGACGTCTGTGTTTTCATGTAAGACCTCTACTTGTTTGGTCATATTCTTGATCGTGTCGCGGCCTTCGCGGAGCTCCCTCTCAAGGGAAACAACCCGTTCCCGTTGTACTTTAGCCTCGTTGCGCAAGAAGTCGACCTGCCCTTGTGTCTTCAGAGCATCGTCTCGCTTCTCGTTGGTAAGGCGATCGATCTCATCTTGCATCGATTGGACCATTGCGTCTTCGCTCTCTTCTAGGCGTGCTTTGAGCTGCTTGATCTCGTCCACATAAGATCTACGTTCCTCCATGTATTCTCTCTTGAGAGCTTCCATATTGCCTAAGAGGTCCTGCTTGGTTGAATTGGCTTCACGTATGTGTTCGGCATGCGCATCAGCCTCCTTCTGTAGAACGGCAGAACGTTCTCTTTGCGTATTTAGTTCTGTCTCGAGTTGAGCAATGCGCTGTAAGAGAGCCTCATTGTTCTCCGATGCGGATGATTGGCGACGGTCGTGTGAGGCATTTGAAGCTCGAATGGACGTGGAGGAATTATTCTGATCAGTCTGATGGGGAAATATGGACGGCCGTGATGCTTGTGTATGTCGGTGTAGCAAGTCTTCTAGTCGACGGACTCGGCTTTCAGCGGTCCTGAGTCTGCTCTCCAGTCTCGACTTGTCACCCTGCAAACTTCGGATCAGATCATCATCTCCCCTAATAAGAAGACCACTTCGACCCAGTGCCGCCTCGTGAACACTGCCGTTTTTGAAAGCCTTGAGTCTTTTGTATTGTTGTTTTGTTGGGTTGTTGAGGTCGCTGATGAGCTTGGCAACATCCGCCACAACTGGCTCATCTGCGTTCTCACGCCGAATTGTTGCTAGGAAATCATCTAGTTCCTGCTTGGTCACATCTGGCCAAGGCTCTTCTTCACCGCGAAGATTAACCTCGAGCCCAAGCACATAGTTTATATTCTTCTCTGGGCCGTAAGTATTCCCAACCATCTTTTCCCACTTCCGCCGCCTTTTTAATTCCTCATCTTGGAATAAGGCCATTTCATTGACGAGAGTCGACGAGTCCGTCTTAATCTTCTCGGCCCATTCTCGTCTTCTAATAGACTCAACCATAAAGGAGGCGTACATGTATGGGAGTTGATGGATGAGGCGTAGATAATCAAAAGTAGTCATCTCTTCTTCTACTTGGTTTACAAGATTCATCTGGCTTTTGACATCGTGATGCAGCGTTGTTATCTCTGCGATGTTGCGCATAAAGGTGATGCAGTCAGCTGCAACGTCGTTACGAGCCTGAGTAGCGTACTGGAGCATTTCGTCCATTTCCAGGGCTCGGTTTCCAATGCTAGGCAAGAGTTGTTTAGTATGATTTGCGGCGGTTTTAGAGGCTTGTGGAACATCTTTTGCTTGATTTGTATATTGAAGTGTTGCCTGATAATCTGTGTCAATCTTGTTTGCAACCGCCTCGATGTCCTCCAGAAGTTGCTTGCAGTCGTTGGCATGCTGCATTACCGAGCGCGCGAGAAGTTTGTCGAAGTCTCCGAAAAGTTCACTACAACTATTAAACAGCTTGTCAGCAGCCTTGTCGAGATCAGTGATTTTAGCGTTATATTTCCGCAGAGCAGTTGCTGCGAGCTTTCCCGCCTTTCGTGTCGGCTCGGGGTCGATTAGATCTTCTAATGTAGATTGGCGAGGCCTACGAGCATCCTGGCCCGTCATGAAGCGTACCATGGTAGAAGATGCTGGGACGCTACGGGCCAAATCAAGATAAGCCTCCCAGTTCGACGTCAAATTCGCGTACTCCTCCTGTGCAGGAGTGGCCCATTTCTTGAATTCCATGTACTTCGGCTCGATCGGCTTCAGGGCAGTGTCGAGATTCGCGACGGCAGCATCCAGGCACTTGAGCATCACATCCATCTCAGCATACCGGGCGTCCGCGGCAGCCGCCATGTCTTGACAGGCCTCAGAGATACGTAGCGCCCAGTCACGTCGCCTCTTGAAGAGATCCTGCCATGACCGGAGCGAATGCGTATCTTCTATTGAGTTCGGCGCGGCTGTTACTTGGTATCGCCTCGGCATCGGGGATTCGGAAACGAGGGACGTCGAGGCACCCGGGGAAGAAGCTTGCGTAATTCGGATATCGTACACGAAGATCTCTTTCTGGCCAAGGAAAACATCTCAGTATTCTAGGCCGGGGCGCACTTGGATAGCAAACCAAGATACAGACACTCACCTCTGACTGTATTGTCTGGATCTTGACCGTCTTTCCTTGGGAGGTAAGCGCCACGACATTTTGGGCCGGGATGGCGCTTTGTCGGGCAACCCATCCTTTGAAGTCATCGAGACTGGCAAAGGCAAAAGCGTAAGTTAGTCCGTATCGCAACGCTGTGTGCTTCCGTCGAGAGCTCGCAGGCAGATGACGAGAGGGCAGACACTTACTCGGAAAACTGTGAACTGTCGACATGCAGGCGCTGGCCCGTATGGGCGATCAACACCTGCGTCTGCGTGGCCATGACTCTTATTGTCCATCCCTCGACTACCAACGCGCAGGAGAAGCAATAGGGGAGGAGGTTAGGGAGGAGGTCGTAAGCGAAAGAGTTGGTAACAAGACTATTCGGCGCATCACAGAACCTACCTGCTCACCCGATGGACGTAAGTTTAAAACGAAGTTATGTAATAAATAAAATAGATAGGTAGATGCTGTAGGTAGGTGGTCGGGTGAGCTCAGCTAGGTACATACACTAGGTACTGCCGCCCGATACTGACTAACCTAGGGAGCTCTGGGCAGGATGCGATTCGTTCCCAATCAGCTGGAGGAGGTCAGGCCGACAGATCCTGGGACCAAGACCCAGGCGGACCGGGGTGTGGGATGTCAGAGTTCGGGATGGCCCACTATATAGAGTCCGGAGTGGGAAATGGTTTGCTGCTAGGCAAAGTTGAGCAGTGAATTAGGTACCGACTTAGTGGTGAATAGTGGTAGGGAGGGACCTAGGTACTGCGCATCGACGCGTACAGATAGGTAAGTTGAATGAGGACTCTTGGGCTGTAACTTGGGAATAATAGAATGATGAATAGGCAAGATCGAAAGACGCCCATGAGAATCTAATTATTGTCCACGACTTACAAAATGCAACAGAATAGAGTGAAGCCATGAGCTTATATCAAAATCATTAAGACAAAAAGAAGAGCACAGCCTTAGTACGTATGTAGTTAGGTAGGTAGTTTGATGTATGTATGTATGCACATAGCCGAGACATCTTACTTTGTTGGATCGAATCTTCAAAGAAACGCCACAACTTGTCGCACCGCCACTCTTTACTCTGGTGCCAAGCCACGAGCAAGTAAGTGCCTACAAAGTAGGTATCACCAAAGTGCCGACGCGCCCAGTGAAGCGCTCGCGCAGTATGTCATAAAAACGACACAAAATACTCAAATCCATCAATCAATACGCCATACCACACGTCAATATCAACATCCTAGGAATTAGTGTTCTGTAACTTCGAAACGATGGCAGATAGCATCATAGAAGGTCCAACGCCTCTTGTTCTCTCCGATAAGGAAAAGAGGGTACTAGAGCTTCATGATAAGTTACAGCAGCTTCAGCTTGAGATTGCACTGCTAAATGCACAAAAGAAATATGTTCCCGGTACAAGCTCCTCACACCACTAGTCTACTTCTCAACGTATACAGCCCTTGCTAACCTACCTTCAGATACAACTCCAGGACGCACAGTGGAAGTAGCGCAAAGGGAACTTCTAGATTCACGGGCCCGATACATGCTGCGCAATGAGGTGGTTGCAAGTGTTGTGAGCGCAAATCCAATACTGCAAGCCGTACACAACGGGACGAAAGCCTCGCCTATTGAGAGGTGGGCTCCTCTACAACTCGCTTCTGTTTCGACCTACCCGTCTATTTCTTTGTGCCAAGCCGTGTTAACTGTCCGCGCGACCGTGTGAATCGATCCGACTGACATAGCGCAGAGATCTGCTTCCACTACTCACAGACCGAGACGCTGCAACAAGTACACTCGCGCCTCAGAACAATGAGTATCACTCTTTACTCTCTGACTTGACGGATGTCGAGATCCGTTCCTTACAGCTGGGTCGAGAGAACGTCGCGCTTGCGGAGCGTCTACTAGACCTCGCGAAGGAGACAGATCAAGGCAGAGCCGAGTTTCTCTCTAGCGATTCAGAATATGCAGCCGAGATTGCGAGACTAGACGCCGAAGTGAAGGACAGTAGGCGGAGGTGGCGTGTTGTCAAAGGCACTGCGAGTGCCATCATTGCGGGCAGTGGCGTCAATTGGGCGAGGGATGTAGAGCTGAGAGATATAGTATTAGATCCAGCAGAGGAAGAGATGTAGGAGAACGAGGCCAAGTAGTTAGATGCCTACTAGGAGTATTAGGACGTAAAAAGGATGTGTTTGAGCATTATTTTGACAACACCTTTCTCTGATGCAACACGAGACCGCGCGCTCCCAACTAGATATTTACGCTCGCAGGAGTGAAGGCTACAAAATGTGAGATCCGAGTTGATTGTATACCGCACACCTAGAGTTTCGTGCGATTATAGTACTCGAAATCATGGAGCGTTAGACAAAACCACCCCTCATAGCACAAACCACTCAAGCAATGTGACGTGATGATGCGATGCCAGGTTCTTGGCCCTAAAACGCAGAGACCCTTCGAGCTATGAGATCAACCCAAGATCAGCTTCGAGCTGATCTCATAGCAGGGCTCTTCCATGGGCCGTATGTACAATTCTAGAAAACTTAAGACGATTAGGTACTACCTACCTAGGTAATAATGCATGGGGCTCCACCAGCCAATACAAAGTCTCTGGGAACACTGACAAGGCTTAGCGCGACCAGAAGCAGGGGGAGATGAAAACCACACCACCCATCAAATAGACCAGTAGACCCTACTATTTTAACATGCTACAACACAACAACATGTTAGTTGAATAATACAAAAGCTTGCAAATAGAGAGAGCTAAAGCTAGCAATTCTAATCATGTAAATATTTAATATTTTTATATTCTATATATATGTAAAACATGCGGTATATAATATAATAATAAATATTAAAAACGCTTGCAATATATACTAAAATTAAAACATAAAATTCAAGCTTCTACCTAGTAATATGTATATTTCTAGAATCGCCTTTCTTAGCTCTTTATTCTACTGGAATATTATGCTGTTGCTACTCTGTTTGGTATTATAATATCCTGTTGAAATAGTAGAGTTTGTATGCAATATAGGCTCTGTGTGGGGTGTGTGTGGTTTTCGTCTCCCCCTGCTTCTGGCGCGACCAACTTACCAGCCAGATGAAAACACAGTAAAACTTGAAGAGCTTGTATATAAGTAAATACATGCGTCAGTCCGTGCAAGCATCTTCGGTGCATTGTAGCTTGTATCCACCATGCTGGGCATTGTGAGGCCGTCAGTCCAGCCAACTTGAGGCCGGCTACCTACCTGAATGTGTATGGGAGAGACTACCTACTCTAGGTACTCAGTAGCTAGCCAGCCTACCCAACCATCCAATCTACAGACGATACAAATAAAACCATGCGAATGCGTAACTCCATAGGCGTGTATTTATAGGCAGTGCACGTGATGTAATACACTCCAATCATCCCCCCTCCACGCTAATAGTATGTACTAATAACTAGCACCTACCTCTCGCGTCAAGCGGAGACGACGCATGCTCCCAAGCCGTGACAAAAATGGCTTTGGCTTTTGCCGGATCCAAATCTGGTGTGGTTTCTCTGCCGTGGTGTCGACGGTGGAGTCACAGCACCCAAGCACGGACAGTGGCACAGTGTACGTGCCTTCTTGCATGCCCGTCCCTCGAGTCTCGCCCCGTGTAGCCAGTGCGCTACAGTGTTTGAGCCTGTTGAGCGAATCAGACCCCAGCCTGTCTTTTGGGTTCAGTAGCAAGATAGCCAATGCCTGGCACCACTCGTCCGACCACGTCTGATTGAAATCAGAGCGAGACGCAGCCATGATGAACAGCCCCCAGCACTGGCGGCTGCATAATCCAAGCATGAATTTTGTTTTTTTCAAACATGTACGACTGAGCATCACATATGCGCTTCTTCCATCCGAGTCCTACGTGATATTTTTGGCTCCAACCATCAGTCGGTCGAAGGGTACACAATGAGTAGGTACCCAGATAGAACGACTTGAAAGGGTTAGCTTCTGGGGATAGACCCGCCCATCCTGATAGTGTCTTACGGGCGTGCTCAGTATTAGATGCCTACCATACCTTACGTAGTACTGCAGTACTGTAGCTACCTAGATGTAGAAGTGCATTCTAGGTACTTGGCAAAGCTTTGCGAAAAGAGCAGGCACCCAAAGACTGGCCGCGCACGAAGTCTTGACGTATGACATGCAAATATGCTGCGTGCCTACATGACTACAAAGTCCCTACCCGGAACCCTACCGCGTTACATTACACCAACTTATATGCAAAGCTAAAAGGAGTCAGCGAGTCTAATGTTATTGGTAGATAAGCCCTTGTCGGCGACTGGTCACTACCTGGGTATACCGAGGAGCCCCCGCGAGAAGCAATAGCATCTCCTTCAGAGAGCACAAATTTCTGAGTTCATTCCTATCCTGCTTTTATTTGTGCGGTAGTAGACCAACTGCACCGCATGTCAAATATTGTTCTCACTGGTCAAACTCTAGAATCAACGAGTTTGAGAGTGCGGATCAAAGGGAAAAGGAAAAGGCCGAGGGCACGAATCAGAGGTCGAGAACCCGTCTTGACAATGCCCGCCTCTTGTGCTCTGTGACAAATGAGGATGTTCTTTAGCGGGGTTCGACATGAGCTGAGCGGGCTAAGACAGGGACGCCAGAGGCAGAAGGAGAGGAGGGGGGAATCTACGGACATGCACCACGAAAGGGGGGGGGGGGGGCAAGAAGACTCCCATAATCCAACTGGGTTCTTAGCATGGTTGTAATCAGCTGCAGAGCGCGTTGCAGACCAGCATGAATTCGGGCAAGGCAAAGCAAAACACCACCAGGGGCCTAGTCGATCTACTACCATATGTACTGTAGGGTTAGGTGGAAAGGACTGGAGACATGTACACCCCCACTAACAAGGGGTGGCGAGGTACATGTGCCAGCCGTCCCCCCCCCCCCCCTTGAAGCGTCACGTCCAAGCAATGATGGCCGCCGTGTTTGTGACATAGACCTAAACAAGGCTGGCTGCCTAACAGAAGGCTGGATAATATTGTACGCGCGCTTTCATAGCGGACCAGCCAACAAGCTTAGGAAGTAGAGTATCAAAAACGATGCTTGCTGTCACAACTCTTTGCCATTGAAATGCAGCTCGCAACGAACAGAGCTCCGCGGAGGAAATAAGGCTTGTTTCGAGGTAAGAGCGGAATGCCACTGGTCAATGAAGGAAGGGTATATGGCTTGATTCCAAGTGCCGGATAGGTTCTCCAAAACAATGAATCAGAGACGGAAGCAAATGCGTACACCCGCCATACGATTCCCAGCTCTCATCCAACCGTCTAATGCGTATCACAGGGTCCCTTGGTATGGTTGTGGCTTTCACCTAAATTCCTTTCTTCGCCCTCCCCTCTTTGTATCCGATGATAAAGGTGGCCATGCGACAGGTGAACATAGACTGCGAGATGAAAGAGAAGAGAAACGGAGAATGCACGCCAATCTGCTAGGAAACAGTATGTCCCGCGAATACCAGTGCCGAAGTACTGGTGTTGAAGTTGCCGTGGACCATCCCACCACATTAAGACCATTGGTCTTGATCAAACTCCATTCCAGGCTACCTACCTCGAGCGAGGTAGGGAGATGGAGGTAACACCAAACATACCTATTTATGTACAGAGAAGCAGGTCTTACTTACGCGTAGTTCCTACCGCATGCAACGCATGCTGCAAGTCCGCTTATACAACAACCCTTGCGAATGGCTCAGCACAGGAATGACCTAGGTACTAGGTATCACCATGAGGTCCCTTTAGTATAAAAAAACCAGAGAATTTACGGGGCTATTGTCTTTATACAATCCAGCAGAAAGATTTGCAAGGGCGAGAATAAATCGATAGGTAATAAATAAATAGCAAATACATATTAGTATCGCAGGGGGGGTTTACATACAACTCAGAAAAAGAAGAGGAAAGCAGCTGGGCGACATACTTTGGGTTCAGAAGCCAGGTACAACAGGAGGTGGTACCATGATGAAGTAAGAGATACCCGGAGTACCTACCTAGGGTAGGCAACATCCAATTAGAGCACTGATAAGAACTTCTCAGCGAACAATAATAGACTAAACGGCAATACAGAATACCCAGGTACATCCTTCCTTCCTCAACACACCACAGACAGCTACCCAGATTTCAGTTTCCTAGTCTATCTACTGTAGGCTGTACCTACTAGCAAGTATGTACGCATAAGAAAAGAATAACACAGTGCAATCCAAACTGGTCGGCCCATCGCCTCATTTGTATGGTGCCCACAGTAAGATTATAGCAGATTTACAGTGAGCGTTGCAGTGCTTGTCGCGGGTTTATACAGTGCCTATTGTGCTAGCGGCACGGCTGTACCGACCTACAAGGCAGGTACAGAATACAGAATGCCTCTAAGCTCCTTAAAAAATGCTAGGCCTGCTGAAAGCCTGAACCAGAACCAGCACGCGCCCTCCTTCCCTCCCCCCCTCACACCACACGCACCGCACACGCCCACCCGCCCGCACCATACCTAGGCTCGCACCCTCCGTCACAGATTGGAGAGCTTGTCTCTGCTCTCACACACAATCACCCGCCCACCCTGAAAAGGTCAGTAGCCCAGGGCGCCCCCCATACAAATTTCCCTCTCTTCTCTGCTCTCATACAATCTCCCACCCAAATCGTCTCCCATACAAACACTGCGCACACTCAACCTCACCACACACATACATACACCTACGCTCTGTGCCCACGCATATAAATCGTGAGTACCTCTCCTAGTATGGTCATGCACCGCAAACACCAAGTCACCTCAACAACATCGCATCGCCCACTCTATCAGCACACTCAGTATTTGCTGCTGCATACCAGTTTTGTACTTGTTGCAACAATTACTGTTTTATTTTATTCTTGTTGAAGTTTTTGTCTGTTCTACACTGCGCCGGTGCACGTCGTTCGCATCCACTGCCCAATACGCCAGACCATCACTTATCATTAACACTATCGTGGTCATCATCCCAATTATTGGTAGCAAGATCCACTGACAGCGGCGCAACGCAACAGCTTCGTAACCATTACCAACGCATTTCAGTTACGTTTTAAACCTTCAAAGGTGTGTGTCTGAACTTGCTACAGCTAATTATAAGCTTTACGACGCGGTTTTCACGCGTTTGCGAGCTCAATTGAATATGCGACAACATCGCATCCATCACCACTACCACCAAATCCAAAACCGCATACACCTGATCGCACTTCTACCTTGTTGTCGGCGCAATCGTTGTATGGCCTTGCAAACCTATTGCGACAGTGTCGCAGCAGTGGGAACGAGCGTACCCAATATTTGCGCCCGCAATTATACTCGGCCTTCCACCCACCAATATTTTCCACTGCCACTATGCATACTTATTCGTTCTCCTACGAAAGTCTAGAGGATTGCCTGGCTAATCTATCTACTACAGATTATCAGACATCATGCCCAAGGAAGCAACCAAGCGTGGTAAGGCCGGCAAGGTCGAGAAGAGAAAGGGCAAGAAGGGTATGTTCTACGAGGATCTTAGAGCTGCTCAGCAGCTTGACAAACTTCTTGCTAACAGACTGTCAGACCCGAACGCTCCCAAGCGTGGTCTCTCCGCATACATGTTCTTCGCCAATGAGCAGCGTGAAAATGTTCGCGATGAAAACCCCGGTATCTCTTTCGGTACGGTGATGTCCTGCAGACTACTACATACATAACTCGTACTAACAACACAACAGGCCAGGTCGGCAAGATTCTCGGTGAGCGATGGAAGGCCCTGAACGACAAGCAGCGGGCTCCGTACGAGGCGAAAGCAGCCGCAGACAAGAAGCGATACGAAGACGAGAAGCAAGCCTACCAGGTAAACCTCAACCCCCAAGTTCATGGATATTGACCTACCATTGCTAACCTATATCACACCAGGCCGAGTCTGATTAGAAGTAAGAGTGGCGTGCGAGCTTCTCAAACTCCGCTGCCTATCAATTAGGGTCTAGAGGACGTTTCATGACGGAATGACTACGCTCAAGGTCGTTGGCTGTGAAGGCTCTAGGTGGCCAGGGTGGCAAATTTCATTTTCTCTACTGCGTATGGGTCTGGTCGGTGTTGTGAAGCACAGGAATGGTTTATGATGCTTCTTTTTGCTTTCAGGGTGTCGTCAGTTGGCTGGGAGGGCTGGCGATGCCTTAAATCTGGCAGTGCTGTCGTGCTTCGGCCTTGCGATATTCGATAAAGGGCCCGAGACGAATATTCTCAACGACGCCGCGTTGTAAGATAAGACACAACAGTTCGCGATACAATAACCTAGGTACACGTTTATCATACGTGAACAAAATATTAACAGAGTCGCTAAGCAGTCGACATGTGTCACTAGCATATACCCATCATGGCCTTATTCTCATAGCTTGAGTATAAACTGCGATACATAGAAACGTACCATGTTCAAGATATTTTGACACAACCACGGTGCCTGTCAGTGAAGTATGCGCCTAAGCCGTAGCACGTTGCGTCGCGCATCTTCTGACTGCTCTAGGTAGGTAGAGTCACTTGGTTGCAGTTGCCGAGTCAATGTTTCATTTCGACAAGCACCTACCTCCTTGGTGCAATGGACAAATGGGATACCGAATCACTACCTACCTAGGTACGCATTAGCACTGATATATATATTGCACATTGTGTTCAAGTATTTACTAGTAAACTTGCACCACGACAGCTACTTAGACCAACCCGCCAGACATCAGCCGATCGATACTACACGATATATGCTACTGTTTTATTACGTCTTTTTTTTTATTTGCTATATTGCAGAATAGCAACCAGTACACCCATCTTCTTTCGTCATCGCTTGCTCTGGGGTTCTGCAGAGGTTGACTGTGGTCGGCTGCATATGCATGTTGTCGTTGCGCAAGACGTTGCCAATATCACACCCACGTTTCTCTCCAAGGCTGTTTGTTACGCAGTCTACTTTTTTTTTTTTCTCCTTGCGTCCTAGTCGAAATAATTTACCTGCTCAACGGAACAGAATATTCCAGCCCCCACCTAAGTTGTCGGTTCTTGTTATAAGCGCCGTAGTAAGTACCAGCCAGTTATGGCACACCTTAGGTAGGCTGAGGTAGGTAATTAATGATATACTGACCTAGGAGGGCTCTAGAAATAGGTATTGTGTCTTTTCACCTCACAGGCAGCTCTCCACTTCCAGCCCCCAAATCGTGATCGCGCGCGCTTAATTACGCCACCTGCCATCTCGTGCTCTTTTTTCTCTTCTTCTCTTGGGAAATCGCATTTTATTGTCATTGCAGTTATCTGGAGGGTCAAATGTGGCGCTTTGGGTCGTGCGATGGCCCGGTGCTGATGCAGCGTTGCGAGACAAAACAGGTGAACAAGACTAAGATTGGCGTGCGACTGGCTTATATGCCATGTGGTTCGCCATGATCACCATCACGGCAGATAGTCCCATAGCCGATGAGAATAAGTGAGGAGCCATGATATCCCGCCAACCAGCCGCTTGCAGGTTTGATCATGCAAGCCGTCCCCCTTCTCCGCATGGTGGGTGAACCAGAGGAACCTGAGAACCAGAACCAGAGGGCCACAGAACACCGTTGCCGGACCCTGAATCCGCATCGTGCCACTGCCCCGGCGCCTATGATTTGCTTGGATCTCAGTTCTGGCTTCGTGGCAATCCCTTACTGAAGCTTCTGGCCAGCCAAACGGACGACCACATTTGTTTGCACACTAAGCTACCCCTCCAGCCGCCGCAGCCCATAGAAGTAGGCCGGTAGTCTCCCCATCCATCCCTTGGGAGAAAAATCGGCCAAGGCGAACCTCTGCCCCTCCATCTAGTATCCCATTCATCCATCCATCTATCTATCCGTCTATTCTCAAGCCATCCTCCTCGACCTATATATCGACATAGGTATTGGCGAAATCTTGATTTGCACCAAGTTAAACGTAATTCGCATTATTCATCCCTCTTGGATCTCTCCAATAACAGTCAATCGGACATTCCCTCGCTATCTCACTCTCACGGATCCAGCTCTTGATCGTAACGGTAAGCCCGCCTATTCTCATACTACGTAGATAGAGCTGTATAATGATAATGCGTGCCCAATCATTAGTGCATCTCCATGTGCCCATCAGCGGCATAGCACAGCACAGCACAGCAGAGCACAGCGGAGCACAGCACAGCATAGTACGCTGACAGGTCCTTGACCGGGCATCATTTCGTCATTCGATCATTCATCAGTCTGCAGTCTGCATTCTGGATAGCCAGGTCCAACAAACAAATCGTGGCGTCCGGGCTCGACCCAAGGTCGTTTCGCAATAAAGTACCCCCACCCCCATTGGGCTCCGGCCACGTCAAATAAGCTGCATCTGCGTCTGGCAGAGAGAGAGATAATAGGTACTATCTCCCCATACGCTGTTACATTCTACGACCATCTTCCCCACACAACCACTCTTTGACGACCTCTTGCGGAGCCTCCCCCAGTCTCTAATAGCCGCCCTCGAGCTGGGTCAGCTCTCAAACACTCCGAACTCGATCACCCACAATTTAGCTTTCCACCCACCTGGTTTTCTTTCAACGGTACTGAAGGCTTAAGGGTGGATGGGAGGCCTTGATAAAAATCCCCGTTGGCGATCTGCCAGAATGGCAAATTGAATGGAAGTGTCCATTATCATGGAGCCTACCGTCCGAATGCGGAGAGGAAATCGAGGCTCGAGGGTCGGAGCCCGAGGAAATATAGTAGAACAGGACGGTCCGTTTATGCTCGAAGGTTGTTGCCACGAAGCTGAGCGTTCCGATAGGGTTGGTGCCTGTCTACAGCAACTGCGTAGCGTCCTCCCCGAGTCCCTTCACCCGCACCTCACTGCTGTCATTGATCAGCTCCGCGTTACAAGCCGGCTCCTCCGAGATCTCGCCGACAAGTCACAGATCTATCTGTCTCAAGTGCCGGTGATGATCGATTATCTCAACGTCATTCTACCATGCCTGAGTCGTACGCTCCGAGACATCATGGGATATTACGAGAACAAGTCCATGGACAAGGCGCATCGCTGGAGGACTATGTACCATGATATGTCCAGTGAGCTACCGGGTACGAGCTTGCCAGCTAGGTTTGTCATGTACAACCAGTTCCTAGGGCTACTTAATTACATGTTGGCAAGGTACGTCTCGCGGATCTAGAATCATTGACAGCGCCTTATTCAGTCCCCGAGCAGAGACCCGAATTTTGACGTCAACGCCATGGAAGCCCTTCGGCTCCGGATCCTTCAGCTACGCGACGCTAGACGAATAGGTCAGTCAGATAATTTTTCGGTTTATATAGTCCCTAGCTAAACTCAGCATTCAGACCCCCCGACTCCTATGCGGACGGACCTTAGCAGACGAGCCAATGCGCTATATTTTTGGGACCAACACACGGTGGGTCTGGCGCTCTCAAGATTGAAGGAATTTGCTAACTTTGGCAGGACTCACATTGGGCCGAGGGGATATTTACGCAACCCCTACCGTCCCGGCGAGAATTCAGAAGACGTGGCAAGTAAGCTACTAGCCCTGGTTAACTTGCCGTAGAACATGGAGCTGACAAGAGATAGGTCTGACGCTTTTGGGCCGCTGGACAGGATGGGCTACATTGAACCCTTCCCTGCCGATGTTAGAATACTTGTTAAGCGGTAAAATTCAAATTTCCTTTCCAGCTTGGGGCCACTATCCAGTTGGCTAGGCCTCCTCTAATGAGTCGTCACGTCGAGAAGCTGACAAATGGCCTGGCAGAACCTTCGACGACGGTCGTGTCTCTATAATAATATTCCTACGACAAGAAGACAACAAGCCTTTCATCCTCGTCCGTACGTCTACTGGCCCGTATGGCGAACTTTGGGTCTCCATCCGTCCTATTAAGTTAATCACAATTGAGAGGGAATCGTCATCTGTCTTATACCTGGCCTATTGGGACCATGCCACAAGACGCAACAGGGCCTGGGCTAGTCTTGCATTTTTAACATGGGAAGGTCTGTTTCTTCGTATTTTATCGACTATGGAGTCTAATTAGATATCCCACCTATGTTGATAGATGATCCTTACTAACCTAAAATAGAGTTGGTGCTGTTCTACTGCACTTTCATCTCTCTCAAGTATTGTGAAGAATGGTCGGCAAGTAATAATAGCATACATGAGCTTAGGATGGGGAGGGAAAAGCGCCTGTTCCAAGGGTAAGTGCTCTATCATCTCAATTCCCTTGGCTTGAATGGCCTATTGACAAACTTCCGCAGCCAGATCATCGATAACGGGACCAAGTACTCCTTAAGGGTGATGAGAGACTTTCAGACGAAAGGAGTTCGTTTGCATGTCGTATTCTGGGATGGTCCATATGCAGGAGTCCCCGTCTGGACAGCATTCAGTATGTCTTATCCTTCTCTGCTCTTTCTGTTATATATCCATCTTGTTTCTTGGTGCTACGGCATCTTGCTTATGCTATTGTCTCTATTTTGCTGATGTTCTTCGCTCTTAAGTACCCCCCGATGCTCCAGAGGATTGGTTAATACACAAGGACCAACATCGCATTTGGTTACACGATCTCCAGGTCTACTCATTCTGTGACGGGTATCAGCCGCATCGCCAGCGAAAAAGATCTGGCGCTTTTCAGATCAAGTTCGCGCGTGCCGCGTTCGCCGCTTCCTTCAAACAAATACTCAACCCCATCCCCGATCCATCCGTGGAAGATGCGAGCGATGACCCTGGATCTGAGGACTCTACACAGAGTGACGATTAACTGCCCACTAGGCAGCATACGCATTGTCGATTCAATGCTGGCAATGGGAACTCCTTGTGTAGTATTGAGCTTTTCTTTTTTTATATCACGTTCGACTTCTGCACGAGTATTCTCAGACAAGTTTGACAAGCAGCTAGTGCTCTACAAAACTGACATTAAATCGTTCACATGCACACACGGAAATCTACTAGATGGTTGGGATGTTTTACGCCTCGGTCCCCTGAGGTCACCAGTATACGACTGGACGCATGCATTCACTCTCCTTTTAGCAAGCATGCTTCACGATGTTATGAATCGGGCAAAGAATGATAGCGCTACGGATTAATAATACTTGACGACAATCACGACATCAGACGACTTTGACGACAGCGATGATTTAAAATGGCTAAGACGACGAGTTGGTAGATTGATACCCACATGAAAATTTCTCGTCCTCCCCGATGTATCACTATGCATCTTATGATTAATTGCCCCCTGTTTTCCACCCGATCACTTCAATGCCATGCTGGAGTTGATAGGCACTTCGATTCTAATTGCTCATTTTGGTGGCGTGGTTGGGCTTCCGTACGCTATCACCTTTGGTATCCTTCTTTGTCAAAGTAATCAATTTGAATCTTTTCAATACGTAGCGGTCCTCGTACATGTCATCACCCAAATTTCCCTAAGGTAGTTGTACATTGTCAGGTAGTGTCTGGCTCCAAAGTAAGGATAGACCACAAATAGGCCATTGGTAGGTTGTAGAATAGCCAACAGCAGCGCGCTCTATCTAGGTAGCGCGGCTTGTGCCGATAGACTGTGATTCTTGGTTTCTATCTGCCCAATATTTCTCCCTACGGCATTTTTCGATCACAGAGTTCGAGCCTGAAAACGGCACGAGGTCGTCTGCTGACTCATTGTGGCGGTTTGGTGGATCTCGTAGGTTCTGCTCGTAGTCGTCGGACCTCCGTTTGCTATCGGTACCATGACTCTATCCGGGGCACTTCATTGAGGTAAACGGACCCGTCAAATATTCAGGGCCTTCTAATCGCCTTGCTCCGAGTAAGACTACTATCTCGCGCCGCCGAGACCATGCAATAATCACCAATAATAAGCTGCTGCAGCTATAGGAGAATACCTCCTTGTTAGACGTTTGTTCTTTAAACTTATTTGTCTTACGCTAAAAATTTATTTTTTTACAATATAACATTTGAGTAACTTACTTAGGTAGTTAAGCATATTAACTCCTACTAGTAAGCTTTAATAGTTAACTAGTTTGGTCAATCGATCGAATTGTATTCGTATAGTTGTAGACTACAACACTGAATTGCTTTGGCCTTTTGAGGTATGACATATTTACTTTCGCACCATATATAAATCGACCAACGAGTATATTATCTTTACTCGGTAAAACAACTTATTCTCTTGACGTGTTACTGCTACGATCTTACAGTTCTAAAGTCACAGCGGCCGCAAGAAAGGATTGCGCCGTATTCGGCATCATCAAGGACTACCCGCTGCATCCTTCACTCCATCCAAGCCTTTGGGGGCAATATGGTACTGGAACCGACATTATTCGACCTAGAGGCTTGACGAAGTCGTCTCGGAGCTCTTCAGTCCTCAGGTTTTTATGATTAAGCCAGCATAAGTTATCATTTGCGCCGGCTGGATCGGGCTGGGATTGTGAAGAATCCGCATGGCGCATCAAGCATTTGGACCATCAGGTCTCCCGAAAGGGTAGCAACAGTTCGTTGTTTGGCCGTGCCAGTTGTCGGTTTTCTCTCGGTACCGCGTCTCTCAGTCGTGCCTATCACTGCCGCCAATCTTCACGAATGCTTATTTCGTTAGCGTATGAGATGCATAGAACAAGAATCAAACGCACATATAAATGAGTTATAAATCAATTAATTCTTATTTGTTTATTTATTCTTCGAGTTATGCGGCTATTAACCTGTGTTTACCGCCTTTTTAGAATGAATATCGTGTGCCCTGTAGAAGTATGGATCATGTCGATCGTATTGTCACGGTCGAACTTGACCATGCTATTCGGCTCGGACAGCGAACGACGGGAACCCGTGGTGGGAGAAGGCATCCAGCAGCGTGGGAGAAATAACCCAGAATGGTGGGATCTAACGATGGCTACCGTCGGTGAAACAAGCATACTTGTCACGGCTCCGTATAAGTAACTGCAAACGGTCAAGGTTCCCAGCCTTGACAACGTTCTACTTTTGGAAGTAGTGTCGTGGTTGAGTGGGTGAACCGGTATTCTCATATATTCTACGCCTCTGCTAAACCTTGAAATAGATTTCGAGGCCTGATTAAGGTGAGCCTGGAAAGATTGTAAGCGAGTTTCCGTGAACGTCCAGTTACACAGATCCAAGTGCTACTGCCTGGAATTTCCGGCCGGTGGGGTAGGTTTAGGCAGAGAAGTAATCGGCTTCCTTTTTGAACACCCCGAAAGCCCTTTGTGAAACTGGCATAGGGGCTAGAGGAGCAGTGCTGTTGACACGGTAGTGGTTAAGAGTTAGGAGGAGGCCGACCAGGGGCAGCATGCTATCACGACTTAGTCGGCATAAGTTGGCCAGTAGGAGGGAACGGAACATGCTCGATAATATATTTTACCAACTCGCTAAGCTCAGTGATGACATCAACGGTGAAATTGAGCTTGATGGTGATAATGTTGCTGATATCAGCAATGTCACGTAGTGTCCGAAATACGGTTAACCTCGTTGGCGGATTATTAACGGCGTCGTTTTTCCGTCATGGGTATGATCGTGGTGATATCTGTAAACCTTTTCAAGATTTCTGTAGACAGATCGGCCGGCCCGAGAAAAGAAGAATAGAGAAGAGGGGACAATAAATCAATAACCTCTAAGATGGTCTCGAATAGTGTCCTCCAAGCTGAAATTATCGTTGGTGGAGTGAGGGGTATGGGGTTCGAAAGGTCGGATAATGTCAGTTGCACGCTCCAACAGTACCAAGAGGACCACTTGGCTTCTACTTTATGTTCCGAGAAGAATAAAGCAAATATGAGTAGTTGAAATTTTGTAGTTATGTTCTCCTATTTGATTCGGTGAATAATTTGGTTCATAAGAGAGAATAGCTTAGCGATAAACAGTAACTACTTTGTAACTAACTCATTTATACCCCCGTTTACTTAATACTGGAGCTAATCGATTGGAACAGCCCTTATTTAATTTGGCCATCACACTCGGTACGGAAGTTTAAGTCAGCCGAAAGTAGTAACGAATGAGAAAAGCAGTCCAATGTTGCCGGTCGCCCCTCAGATCCTAATGCGAACTACGTCAACCCTTGTGCTCGCTCCCTCTACTGCGCTGTCTGGGTCCTCGCTACCGCTGTAGTATCATCATTCGTAATCGCATTGTACTGCCCGGGGTAGTACTTCGCGACCCACGCCTCGGCTAGCTCCTTCTTCGTGATATCCTTTAAGTAGTATGTCAATGGCACACCCGAGTTCCCTTCCGCCGCCTTCTTCAGATAGTCGTCTAGCGCCGACATCATCGAGTTGATATCCAGCATCTTGTTATGTCCATCATCGATCTCCGCCAAGCCTTCCAAGGCCGCCTTAATCTCCATGCCTTTCATAGTCACCATCTGCTTCCCGGTGCGGGCCGCCTGCGCCGATGCCTTGAGGCTGTTTTCGCCCTGCACGGTCGAGTTTTGCAACTGGGCGATAGCCTCCATGCTTGCCTTCGGGTCAAACTTGGCGAAGGTCTGCACACCGAGCTTGACTTCGCTAGCGACCATCGAGGGGATCACACCCATGGAGATGAGTGTGACGTGGGTAGTGACGTTCTGCGAAGAGAGGAGGTTCTTGACATCGGTAGCGATAGAACTATTGACACCGAAGCCACCGGACTGGGCCTCGTACCACGCCGCGGCATCCATCTGCGACTGCAGGCTTTGAGCGGCGCTGGTCATGGTCTCATTGACTTTGCTATCGGTACTGTTGAGCACGTGCACCATGCCCACAAAGGAAGAGCCGAACGTCACACCAGAAAGGATGCTATAGTGGCTGGCAGTTGACCGGTCTTCCCTGGAACAAGCCAACTTCAGCATATCTAGACGGCTGGTCGGATCGAGGGAGTCATTTGGGAAGATGTGGTTCCAGGTACCGATGGCTTTATCAGGATCCAATATGAAAGGTGCAAGGACTGATGCATTCTTGTGAGTGCAGGAAACCGAAAGCACAAGAGTACCAGAGAGGCTGTGTTTCTTTGCCTGAGATGACACCTGCTTCTGGGCAGCGGTGGACACTAGAATACCAGGTGTCAGTTATCGCCATTTCGCATGAATTTATGAGGACTACGGAAGCTTCCAAGCCCTGTATTGGCCCCCAAAAAAGAAAAGCTTCTCTTTTAAAAGTAGCCGAAATGGGAAGAAAATGATTCTGACGATTACTCACTATCCCTGGAGGCGTTAACACCCATCCAACTAGTCGAAGAAGCAACGAAAGTGGCAATAGTGGAAGCATATGCATCGGCGTTCTCAATGTTTGAGTCCATGGAAAAGTACTGAACATCCATATTCATGGAATCGGATGCAAGGGGCATAGACTTGATCTGTGTTTTGTTGTAGTCCACTGGGCTTTCTGCCTGCGAGCTGACGCCCTTGATCTGTGCTCGGAGGGGTTTAATGGTCTTCTCGGCGGTGATCTTCTTCTTGACATAGTCTTCTGCCGCGGCGGTGATCTCATCGTTCAGAGTTGACAGTTCGTCATTGCAACTCTTCGTGTTGATGCCCAAGTTAACAAGCTCGTTACGGGTCATGTCAAGACTGCGGCGCATGGCAATCAAGGCATTCAGATCATTCTGGGCAGCGTCGGCGGGCCCGGCGGCTGCGGAGATCTGCTGGATGAGTTGGAGTGCCTTGTTGTCGACAACGTTGGCTAGAACGAGGCTAGGATCATAGGGTATAGAAGAAGGCATGATGCTGAAGGTCGTTCGGTGGGTAGGTTTGAGTCGGAGTAACTTGTCGATGAATTCTCAAGGCTTGATTGGCTTGATAATGGAATACTTGTGCTTCGGCGATGAATAATTTAATTGCTGATAGGAAGTCTGGAGGGTTTTATACACGACAAATTCAACTCTCGTGTTGAGCTTTGACCGGAAGGCTTTGTTGTGACGACCTCCTCGTTCTCGGGAAAGTTAATTCCCGCATGTCACGGACGCTAGCGAGCCCGCGTGCAAGAGCTCGAGTCGTTGAGATGGTGAGGTCGAATACTCCAACGCGGGCACAGGAGAGGCAGTATCAACCCCCGCTGACTGGCTCCGCTTGTGTAGGATCTGTTGCTGAGCTGTCAATATTGGAATGTGCGTGATGCGTCCTTTGTGGCTGGCTGCGTCAGTGAGGAGTAGTCACAAGGTGTCAAATATGCATACATGTATCAAACTTAGAGTCTTTACTGGTGAGAATCTACGTCACTGCCGCAGTGCTAAGCAGTTTTGAGTCCCATCAACTCCCCGGACTGCCGTGTCAGGCAAGAGGAGAAACAGCATCAGAAGGAAGTATCCGCCAATATATTGGAATCGAGCTGCATCTAATGTCGATTATTACTGCGTTTTCGACAAGTCTGCATCTCGGCCGGAGAGCGTGCATGATCTAGCTTGTTGTTGACCATGTCAACGACATGTGCATATGCGCCAATGTGATACGCTCCGGGACGAAGCTCCTCGAAAGATCGGGGAGTACTGTCGTCCATTCATCTCTTCCCCAGACGACGGAACTATCCAAAGATGCCCCACTGTCTCGGGGAGCACTCGATGTTGCCGTCTTTGTCAGATCTAGACCGTTATTTAGATCTGAGGTCGGCGAACACAATATCGGGCCGCAACACATAGGGTTGTATTTGTCACGACGCTAAAGAATCCATCTTATGAGATTCTTCCATTCAACTAGATCCCTCATGATCTTCAGCTGGTCATTGTAGCGGGTCGAGGCCAAATTGGTGATATTGCAGCTCTTGAGTGCACTTAGAAGAAGCTTCCGATGTTCTTCAGCTCGAAATCATCGCAGATCGAGGCTGCATTAGGTAACCCCAGAAAGAATGGCTTGCGTGCCGGATGCAAATGAATTTTGGTCAATCCGCCGACCTCGAAGCTTGGTCTGGTTGATTTATTTTCTTATCGTGAACATGGCGCTGGGGGTCGAAGGTGAGGTTGGGGTTGGCCACCGTTAGACTGGACTAGTGCTAGGATGGTATGGTATTGCTGCCGGACCGATGCGGGGCGGCTAGGGGCGGCAAAGCAATGAGCGTTTATTGACGCGCGCTTCGCGCTTCAGCGTCCGACATTTTCCCGAGTCTACCGTACTGGGAAAAGCAGGGGGTGGGCGACCGTTCTCCGTAGGAGAACGCAACGACTGTATAACTACCGTTGTATCAGAAAAGAAGCGTTGCCCTCAAAAGAAGCGTTGCCCAAAAGATGCGTTGCCAGAATGTAAGGCTTCTGATTGGTCTAAAATTATCTAAAATTATAATGTGGGGCCACCTAGTAAAAAAATTCAAAAAGTCTGCCCCACCCCGCCACGAAGCTCCACGGGGGGTCGAACCCGTGAAGCTTCGTAGCGGAGTGGGTGATCAGACCACTCTACGACCAAGGTTATTTGCCAAGCCTTTTATCGCAGTATATAACCACCACGTAGGCTATGCGGTAGCCCACTTATTTTAGGTGGGCAACGCATCTTTTTGGGCAACGGTTCTTTTTAGGGGAACGCTTCTTTTTAAAAGAACGGTTGTCTGGTTCCACATTTTCCCGCTATGGTAGGTAAGGTCTCTACTACCTACCCCCAGAATGTATTTTATTTTTACTTCATTTAGAAGCTGATTTAGGTCCTACAGAGCTAGGGCTACCACTCACTCGGAGTTAAGCTTGTACTTGTAGAATAGAAGTGGGTCTGTCGCTCCTCAAGTTTTAACAACCACGGACAGTAAAGCGCGAGAAATCACCCCATCGGCCCGGAGGAGGCCAAACCAACTTGTCAAGAGCTTCTATAAGTACCTAAGTATTCAAATAACTAGAATCCTAGCTAATTATGTATGATTAATTGCTCGACTTTTTAATAACTAATATGATACTATCCTATACCTGCCTACTAGCCACACCCACCAACCACCTTTGCCGACTTTATGGACTTAGAATTAAGACGTAACAGCTTCACTTATGTAGATTGTCTGTGGATTCAGATTGATTTCGCAGTGATATGAATAATTTCTTCAGTATTTGAGAGATACACACGCAAGCAACAGATTTAGCTAGCTTAAGGGGGTCTAGGCTAGCTTAATTCCTAATGATAATTGACTATGGGTGGGATTCTCGTTCTTCTATAGCTATAGTTTAATTTTCATAAATGCGATTTAACTAACCATTTCGTACTTGGTAGTTCCAGCATAGCCATACAATCCAACATTCTGTTGTATAATGAGGACATCATTGCAATAGCCCGTTTGGATGTTCGGGAAATAGCAAACACCCCAAAGCCCTACCAACGTCTCGAAGCCATAAAAATAAGTCGAGAAATAGAAAATGTGGACCAGTACTACATGAATAACGACAATTAATATTAACTGTAGTAGAGACTGCTATTATAAACGGGTAGGCGGAGGCGGAGGCGAGGGTTAAGAGAGAGAGAAGAATATTAATAAAAAAAAGAAGAGGTGGCAAGAGGCCAGATTGAACTGCTGAACTAAAAAGGCAAAAAGAAACCCCATCACCGGGCAGATTGATCTGCGCTCTGACGTTTCCCCAGAACGCCATGGTCGGCTTTGTCTGTAACCATTGAGTCATCCCACTTTTCTTTTTTCTGTGGAAGAAGGCTGGAAGGCTGCAACCTTTTTAATATTATATGTGCCCTCCATTTGGTGCTTCCATTTATTGCATACAAATGTTGACCAGTTGGTATGGGAGCATCTCACATGCATCCCATATTTCTCTGGTTGCTGGTTTACTTCCAATATCTGCTGAGACCATCTACGTTATGTCTCCCTTTAGCAATTGTGGTTTTTAAAGTGCTTTGATTGAATTGATCTAGTAATACCTAAATCACCTAACTTCCCTTTATCACCTACTTTTTACACCAAAGGCCGAAGCTCGGTGTCGTGAATAGTATCAGGAGGTGTGCGCTTTTACTGGGCCTGAACTCCGTAGTGGAGTACTACTGAAACGATCTATCGGGTCGCGGGGCCACTTGCACAAAGGTCTAAATTGATATAGTGTGCAATCCATCTAAGACCAGCCGAGTGAGCTGCTGACATTAAGTATTACTTTGCATTCTTAGCCTCGGGACAATCTGCGCCCGCTTCTCTCGGGAACCTCTTAAGCACGAGTCGTATCTGCCCAGGCGCAATTCATGGTACGCTCCGCCTCAGCGCCTTGAGGCATTGCATCCTTCTTAATTTTACTGACGCTTGCGGCAGCACCCTCGATCGTGAAGGCGGACTTCGTAATTTGAGTGGCTTCGACATTGTGAACAGCGGGGGATTTGCTCTTGCGCGGGAAGACAATTAGGCGGGCATGGTATTCCTTCAAACGTTGGGCATCGGTGACGGGACTCTCGTCGGCTAGGTTGATGCGGCGGTGATCAACAGCAATGCCAGTGGTAGGCGAGAGACGGCGAGGAATTCCGACGGCCTTGGATATCTCCAGACGGGTACCTCGCGGCCCAGGAGTGTTCCTTACTGCGCAAGTTCAACAGGAGAAAAGCTACAGCTATCTCGGGCTTCTGACCTTAGACGTGGACGCGGAACATAACTGACGGACCACGGGGCGCAATTTGACAGTGCGACGAGAGCGACAGCGATAACTTTCATATCACGGGCATCGCAGGGACTAGAGTTCTAGCTGGCTTGATCGAAATGGGACTTAACTCGCGTCTACCAGCTGTTTCGGAAGTCTGGGAATGAACAGCGAAAGTTCCCCGTTAGTCATGCATAATCTACTGATTGCCCTTTATTTCCCAAGAAAATTAGAAACGTCTTAAACACAGACGGAGTACCTTACCATCGTGATGATTTGACCGGGGCCGGCGACGGAGTGCGAAGTGGGTTATTAACTCGACCTCGGTAAGATCGCGAATCACGATAGTGCGTAGTGGGGATAGAAGCGGGGGCGGGGCACCATGCAGCTCAAGCGCCAATTTGATTTGACCAAGTTCCACTTGGCTCATTATTAAGTGGGGACCTAGATGATGCCTAGCTGGAATCAGTAATAAGCTTAAAGTGGGATGCCAAACCTGCTAGACTAGGTAGTACTACGTCATGGGTAGCGACCAACGAAATGGGACTATAGTTCCCTACTAGGTAGGCATCCTTGAGGTTTCCGAACTTTATATTTTTGAGGTTCTCGTTAACCTGTCGTTTCTTGCGCTTTCTATTCGGTCCTAGAACCTACGGCTAATCGATTATGAAATTGGTTTTTGTTCCTCTTGGTAAGGGGGGAAGGGGGAGGGGAATCATCCGTACTGAACGGGGGCACAAATGTATGAACTTTCTATGGCTGGCATACTAATAATCTTCTAGGGCAACATATCATGGAGTTGGCCTTGCTGCGAGAATGCGCCAGCACGAAATGATACTTGATCGAGGACATGAGAGAGTGAATAAGAAAATCAAAGATTCTCTAGCCGGGCTGTCACGGAACAGAAGTGCAGCTCTAAACCACGACAATATCAAAAGATAGAACGTTGTCAGGTCGAATGAACCTGACTGTCTGCATCCCTATATAATATTATCGTTACACGGGCGCAAGTTGACGGCCTATCCCAAAGCGCAGTATTTATTCGTTTGATGGTCGTGAACACAAATTTCTTCGATTCTATCCGAGTTCTATAAAACGATGCTTCTAAGAGTGAATAATGGATTGTAAGTCCAGAGGAACATAGAGATGCAGCACAATTCAGAGCTAGGTTACCATATTTCAAGGCCGTCAGGGCCCAAAGAGGCCCTAACGCCACCTTGGCTTGGTGCAAACAAAGTACTTCCTATATTACAACTAGAACGCGCAGTCCGGGGTCTATTTAATTGCACAATAGATGGAAGGTCGTGGTACATACTAAACATCGCACAGCCGGCTCTAGAAGATGTATGGAGTCATACTTGGCCAAAGTGAATAGTCACTGCTCTTGCTGCCGATTTCCTGGAGCCAGTGACTCTGGGACTTCGCATTGAAGTGTAGATGGATTACGAAGAAGGCACCGAATCGCGCTAAACGACCATGTCCACGCTTATAAAGGCAGGCACTATCAACCGCCTAAAATGAATGGCAATTTTCTCGGTTAGAATAATTCAATACGTTGTGGGTTGGAATATCGTGATAGGGCCTGTGAGCGGTCTATACGAGTCCTGGTCTGGTTAATGCTTTCTTTTTCTTTAATCATGCTTCTTAAGGGGCTTATCAACTCCTTGTTCTAATAGAGGAGTTGGCTTTTACTACCGAAAGATCCGAAAGGCAAAAAGAAGTCCAGCCAAGGCGTTGTAGAGGCCCTATACTAAGTTGTCACTTTTACTATTGTTTATGAAGTCCATGTAAGCATCTATAATCCCATTATCTGCACCCCTTCTCTACGGCATTATAGTATTGTACGCCTCAACTACAAATAATAGTTTGTTAGATTGAAAAACGCTGCAAAAGCCCTATCGCATCAAAATCGTGATGCCTACCGAGGTAGTTAAGGGATATAATCCGGGCGCGCGTGTTGAAACTTCACTCTATAGTTTATAACCTCTACCTGCCTATAGAATTAAGCGTTCTTACTTAATAATCAATGCAAGGATGGGATACATTTGTAAATAAGTGTTATTCATAACCTGGGTAAGCTCACGTAAACCACAGATAGGGAATAGTTGCTATGAAAGGTTTCAGATCGGGAGTTTTTAAGACCTAAACAGAGTCCGTGATGACGTCTATGGCCCACCAGACAAGGTTTTTGCACGTGGGGCCTGGGTCATGGGAGTTAGATAGTTTAATTAATTTAAAGCCATGTGGCAGCCTATAATCACCACTTATTAAACTCGTAGAAAAGAGCGTAAAGTAATGCACTGCAACGTCAATCCAAAGCTATCAATAAGTTCCGACAAAGCCTCACCAAGATAGTAATATAAAAAATTAATGGCGAAGATACTTATCATCAGCAGGGGAAAATTGCCGTCATAATAGACTGGCAGCGTAATGGAAAGAGGCGGCGATATTCCGTGTAAACAGAATAAGTTACGGTGAGATTGCTCGGTTTAATACGGACGGAATTTACCTGAACGAACAGGTGCGGACGCATGTTTAGACCAATAGCGCCAGTATTATAATCTCTGCAGTTTCCACTATAATAGCTACGCTGTCCCACATCGCGGTCATACTTTGGTAAGCAGGCTCGCGGGCAAGAAAAAGTTCATGATCAAACCAACCAGAGCACCCGGCAGGAATTGCCAGCTGCCTATTCAGGCCGGGATGCCGGCAACTTGGAAATCGGGCTACAGAATGCTGCTGACAGCACTGGTCAGACGGCCCCGGCAGGCTCTAATGACCATACCATACGCCCCAACTCCGCCAAGCAAGGCTCTCGCTGGATGTGACCAATTCTTCTACAAGGTTATGCACGGGCTTGGCCATGGAAATGCGCTCGGAATCGCTGCATTTGAGTGGTGACAACTGGCCGGCCGTCTTTGGCTGTCACAACGTAACGCGCGCAGTGCGGCCGTTATGCATATCCTGTGATCCAGGAGCCTGACGCGCTTCGACGAATTATGTATTTCTGGCACCAAATCGACCTTCTGCAATCGGCATCTTGATGCGCTAAACGGGCCTACCCAGCCTTATGCTGACGGGTGCCTGGTTGCATTCTGGGATCACGTTCAGTGTTACCATGTAGAAACATCGCCAATAATCTACGAACAGATGCATCATGACACACACACGTCGAGGCCGTTTCACCTTGGTGCGTTTGTCTAGCATTGGGCTCCTCGACCTTGGCCGTGGAAAGACATGATGGGTCACAGAATGCGAAGAGCGTCAGCATCACCATGGCACGGCAGCAGGATTCGACGTATCAGAAGTGCTGGGAAGACGATGAGTTGGCTATATAAAGCTCCCGATATTGGCCCTACAAATCTCGGCGTCAGCTCATTTTATGGCCAACCAAAGGTTCTTTTGCTCTCAGTTGTCATCGACACCATGCTATCCGCGATCTTTACTCTTGCTCTTGCTTTCGTTGGCTTATCGCTCGGGGCTCCCGTCTCCCTGGACAAACGCTTACCAGGTCGGGTCGTAAAGGCAAGCAATACAGCGGTCATCGACCCTGCTGGCGTATACATCCGTGTGACCTCGGTGAACGGTGGTCTCATCGCTGGCTACGCAGCGACGGACGGGACTCAGCATGTCCTCAGGACAGCAAAATCCACTGATGGCGGCCTGACGTGGAGTCACCAAGGCGAAGTTTACCGGGCAGACACGGCCACCCACGACGTGGATAATGCCTTTCCATTGCAGATACCAGGCGGTCGTATTCTATATGCTTATCGAAACCACGACCGTCTTAACTCGGTGTATACATACTATCGGATCACGATATCTTACTCGGACGATGGCGGCGTAACATTCAAGTACCTATCTACCGTTGACCAGCGTGCGGCTTCCGGTGTCAATGGGCTATGGGAGCCGTTTCTACGTGTGGCCAACGACGGTTCCCTGCAATGCTACTACTCGGCCGAGAATGCTGCCAACGACCAGGATGGCCTCATGAGGCAATCATTCGATGGGGGACTGACTGTGAGTACCTTACCCTTTTGTTGTTTCCCCACCCGCCTTGAGTCAGAGGTTGCAATGAGAGTTGTACCGTATACAGCTATAATGTTGGGTCTGCAACTAGTAGCTTTATGATCTAGAATAATTTTTGGCTGAAACTCGATGTTACAGTGGTCAACCCCGATTACAATCTCAGGTGCTGGGGTAACCTCTAGAGATGGAATGATAGGTGTTGCGAAGATCGACGGCAATAATCTTATGTAAGTCGTCCGTTACATCTACATGGAGTATTGGAATAGAACGTGCTAAATCAAGTGTGACAGGGCTGTATTTGAAAACACGGAATCTGGCTTCTTTTCTATTGATTATGTGCGATCGCACGATGATGGGAAGAGTTGGGGCGAGCGAGGGAGGTTGTACACAGCGGCAAATGGTGGTGAAGCGATTGCGCCACAAATAACTAATGTCGGAGGTACACTGGTAACTAGTTTCATGACTGATGAGAGTATCGGGGACACGGGTGCGGATGGCGGCCAGATGAAAGTCGTGACCAGCACAAACGGCGGAAATTCGTGGAGTGGCAGTGTAGTGACAGGCGAGGTTGCTTCACATTGGCCAGGGTTATTTACCCGAGACTCTACGCATTTCCTAGCTTTGTACTCAAAGAACGGTCTTGGGGCTGTTAGTCAACTCTATCAACTAGCCAACTAGGCGGCACGATAGATCTTGTAATAGGCTGCTAGGAATCTATGATTTATCTTTCGTTGTAACTCGGTCGTCGCCCCCTATTGACTCAGCTATGATCTCACCACTAATCATAATCATAGTCTAATAAATGTTAGTAACATCCCTCTAGCTCGTTTATTTATTCCTCGACTTGAATCCGTGACAATTATATCGGGCTTGTGTAAAGCTAGATGCTATATTTCTAAGACATGGCTACATGAGATCTTCAGCTTTGCTGGCGTCGTACGGCCCATCGGTGGAGTAACTAAATACTTATACGATGTCTCGGAGGCCAAAGGGAAGCCATAGAAGGCAACCGGAAGCGAAAAGGCAAGAAGGAGCGAGGAAGCATTCAAGGCAGAAAAGCTGGATTATGGGAAGAAGTAGATTATAGATAAGCTATAGAGTCTTAATGTCCGCGAATATTCCTAGAAAGGATTGTGGGCTACTATTATTCACAAATTTTGGAACGTTGGGGCCCGTAGTGAAGAAAATATCACGCCATGTCCTTATGACGCTGACGCCCTAAGCTTCAGTACAGCCGCCGTGTCACGATACGGTCTTGTTTCTAACTGCACCGAGGAATTCCTGTCATACTCAATGGACAAAGGGCCGACGCGGGTATGAAGGGAATGATGACCTCATGGGAAAGTGAAAGTTATCCTGCATTTAACCCGACCGCTTTCGAAAGGAGCCAACGCCCCCCGGTCAGGTTGGGCGTTCCTAGAGAGAGAACTTGGGTTTCCTGAGCTCGGATTTCTAACATCTCTTGATTACGAAGCCTGCGAATAGTTCTTAGAGGCAGTTGAGCAAGACCTGGTTATAGTATAAATCTATGTTACATTTTGGTCAAGCTGGGCACGTATAGGTTAGCCATACCTGGCTCTCATCCCTTGATGAATAGTACGATGTCGCGCTTTGCGTAGCAGCTTTTGTCCAATTATGGCGAAAATAAAGCTATCATTATCAGCTCATATAATCCGTAGATCAAGACATCTCGTAGCATCCCACTCTCGCCCATCCATATAGCCATGAAGATAGCATTCTCCAACTAGAAGGTAGTCGTCGATTCCTTTCGTCTTCCGAAGTACATAGGGGGCATCAAATCCTCGAAGAAGAAATATGGTGTCGCCGGGCTTTGCCTCCTGTGGGACCAAGCCAATTCCTCCCTTCACCGTCCTCGCGACCCTCCGACCACAACATCTGAATAGACTGACTGTCACTCCAAGAGGTTCGCCAGTGAAGAATTTCCGAAAGTGAGCAGGAATTCCGAGAATATCGAAGAGGCCTAGCGCAAGAATTCGACATGGCAGCCAGTCGTATGGAAGTGGCAGAGCCACTGCAGCTTTCATTAATCGCAATTCGGGTTCTAAATACTTGAATTGCTTCAACTGGTTCTCATAACTATCCTCCCTGGTTGGGCCCATGATTGTCTGGAAGAACGCGCAAATGTTTGGCTCCCCAGTAGGACCATATTTTGCGTTTGACAATCCGTCGGATATCTTCGCTCCGTCCGCGCACATTAGTAACATTCTGGGTATGATGGAGAATGCTTCAGATCCAGGATCCATCACGGGTGGCCCACGACACCCCGTGGCCATAATAACGTCTAGCTCGTAGCCCTCCATACGTAGGACTTTCCCATCAAGTTTGAATTCGTACTTCGAGCCTCCCGTAGCGTCCGGAGACATAAAAGCGCTCATATCCCACGCAATAGAACGAGCATCGAAACGCTTAGGGGTCCACGACGGCGTCGAGGGTTCCATATCGTCTGTAATGCCTGAACTCCGTAGTACTGTAGTTAAGCTTGGGTTCGTGCGCATTGAAAGAAGCATCGCCTCCGTGTATACCTGCTCGACACTTTTAGTATAATCGACCACGATTTCGTTTCCTCGGATAGCAAGCCCGAGCATCGCATACACACGATCTCGCGGATCCGAAACCTTCGATGCGGCACACAACGCCATCATAACGGCTAGGTTCGACGGGTATTTGTAGAGCTCTGCTTTGAATAGCGATAAAACGCGTCGTTGAGATCGGAACCGAGAACCCATTGCATCATTATCTGTAAACAAATCCTCCGCAAAGTCGTAGGCTGCATCGAACGATGCCCAGGGAATACTCCAGCTGCCACAGCAGAGGATACATTCTTTAGCAAGGAGAAACTCTTGAATGACCCAGACCCTGGTCCACCATTCCCTAAGGTAGATGGCATGCAAAGCCCGGAGTCCGTCTGTGGAAGGGTCAAAGTCGTCAATTTTAATTATGCCCAGCTCCGCCAGTTCATCAGAAGACAGTGTTCGCGGCGCTTCTTCATCTGGATATCCATTTGCCGCTGCAAGGTCCTTTGCTTTCAAGAGCGCAGGGATCAAGTGTTCCAGGGTCTCGCTGCGGTCTGCAGCTTTGCCAAGCCACACCAGAACTCTCTCAGCATGAGTATAAATTTCGGCCATCATCTGAACTTGGATGTTTTTCTCGGGCACGTGGGTCTGGTTGATACAAATTGCGTCGGCCCATAGCATGCGAGATCTATCCTCTAACCTCAATTCTTGGAGCGCGTCAAAGAGGTTCTGAGTAACCCACACGACGGAAGAAGCATCGCAGAGGACAGGATGCAAGGGCGTTTTATTTCCCCAGCAATAAGACAAGGCCTCGTATTTCAAGTCCTGCAAATTATCTAGTGTTGCTAGGTGGAACTTGACCCGGGGGATCGAGCGAACATCTCCATCCTTGCCCTTTGGTAGTAATTCAATGAGGCGAATTGTCTTGGGGTTGAAGCTAGTTAGCTCTTTGTACCTATATGGATAATAGACACGACGAATTTGCTGGTACTCTCGATGTCGGAGATATTTCTGGACCCAATGCGTAATAGTGTCCTGGGCAATTTCTATGCCGAGAACTGTCATGCCGAGCACATATCCGTATTCATAGATCTTCTCAGAAACGGTGGCTAGTCCGCGAAGAAGGAAAGCCGTGGATGATTGATGAAAGTTTCGGTGGAGCTTGCTAAGCGCGAAGGCACAGACACCCGTCGCCAATTTAATGGCGATCCCAGAAGGAACAGCAATGAATGCAACTGTGAGGCTGGGTATGTAGATTAAAGATCTCCATCTGCTATGTGAGAGTTTCGTACCATAACCTTTGGTAGGTGAAGACATGGCTATTTCAGTCTATCGCTTGCAGAGGAACGATGTAAGTCGTTCGCGCTTGGAATATCGAGATGTGGCACTATCGCCTGACTACCTTAGCGTAGCTATGCAGTCGCCGTTGGGTAAGTTTGATAATCTAGGCTTCGACGGAATCGTCTCATTCCAGGAGGGAACGCCATCGGAGAAGAAGCATCGCCTTCGTGCTTCATATACAAGGAATCCAAATGTGCCTCGCTAAATTTAGTAGATTTTCTACATGAACGATCTACTATTTCTGAGGCTTGCGATAGTCTCTCATGTGATTGGCCTCATCACGACGATTCGGACCCCTGACCTGCGCCGGTGCCCTTCAGCTGCTGACCCCGCTTGGAACCCGAGGGCTGAATGTGTATAATCCCTGTGAATAGTCATAACATGGGCACTGTTCGCCGACCCCCATACACCTTATTAAGCATAGCTAGACTGGAGAGTGCTCCTTATCTAGTACAACGGGTTAGCCCTGTCACGTAATTGGGCGCGAAACTGAACATAAGCCTCACCAAATGAATGGTCGACTCGTAATCTCGAATCGCCAAGAATATGATGTAGCCAATTACTCCAACGCTGAGGCTTACACCCGTTTTGGTAAGGACGAACTTCAGGTTTGTCGCGGAGAGGAGGGGAGGGGGACTTGTACCCCCTTCCTGACGACTGCTAACATCCTAAACCTTTGGGAAGGACTCTTCCTCTGGTGCACACCTTTAATCCACTATGTCATGCCGGTCATCTCCATCATCTTCGATATTCTGCGACGTAAAAAAACTGCTTTTCCTCTACCCTAGTCATAGCCCTATATATCTCGGTGACGCTGTCTCTCACGCGTCATGTCTCATTTCTAATACTGCGTCGCGTGAGGGACGCTTTTATCTCTTTATGATATTCGCTTTGCTGCTTCCCAAGCTCGACAATTGCGAAGATTTACGCCTCTTAGTACTTTCAAACGCTGAACTAGGAGACGGTGGTGGACGAGATTTTGCAACGCCCGAAGCCTCCTTTCTTCTCTTCTCTATGAGATCTAAAGACTGTTGAATTTCTTGAAGGCGTTTGCCCTGGCCCCAGTCGAGGATGTTCCGAACGTATCTTCGAAATAGCAAATAATGTTCCGGTTCCTGGAGTATAAATCTTTCGACCGTCGCCATATAGAAATCGGTTTCACCCTGTTTCCAGGACACATAGAGCCGTGCTTGAGTACCGTCCAAAGCAATACTGAATACAGCGCTGCTGGGTGGCTGAACCTCGCTACTGTAAAGCCGTCTCAATCGTTGCTTAAGTCGTTCGGTGATATTCACACACGAAGCCGATCCGCCCAAGCATCGGTTGGTCGCAGCCCACATGTTGCCAGAAGGGCCGTCGCTTTCAAATTCGATAACAAAGAACGGATACATCAGCCCCTGGTTATTGGCCATCATTTCATCGTGCTGCAGAGGAAAAGCGTTTCGGCGACTATACCCATAGATCATGTCCGGTACTGGAGTGCTGACCTTGAGATGGGAGGCGGACCCCGTAGTCGGAACCGTACGCCTGGCCATGGGCTGTCTGCCATTTCGTTGTAATAGAGATTTTAGTAAGGAAGGGAAGGGGAAAATCTTAGAACGGAAGTACTCTTCTACCTCATATTCTCCAGCCCCAGTCCATTCAAGGGCAGCTAATTCACGGTCTTGTCGAACGTCGTCTAATGCTGGTTCTGGGGACTTGCGCCGCTCCTGAATATGTTCTAGAAGTGCCGCTATATGACTCGGTAGTTCCTCTGACGGATCTTGCATGTAAATATGGTTCGCAGCCAAGTTGTCCATTCGGTACAGGGGAGTCTCAACCGGGCTCTTTACAGACGACCGGCCTGAATCTGAAGTGCCCCCAGTCACATTGGATTGTGTAAAGGATCCAGCAGGTGGTTGTTCCCAGGTCCCAGGCTCTACGGATGGGGATATAGCCGAA
Source organism: Nemania abortiva (assembly GCA_022578505.1). NCBI lineage: Eukaryota > Fungi > Ascomycota > Sordariomycetes > Xylariales > Xylariaceae > Nemania > Nemania abortiva. The sequence continues at coordinate 139,630 of MU392587.1, forward strand.
ACCGGCGTGGTTAACATGGCAAATTCGCTGCCACTCCGCTTGCGACCCATTTCTGGCACCGATATTGTTAGCAGCCTAGAGATTTGGCTGTCGCCTGGTTGGTAAAGATAGCTATCTGAAAGGCAACGGATATTCCCGCTGGATTGAAGCCACGCGGCGACAGGATCGGCTAAGTCGACGAAGTTTTCGAGGAACGAGGCATATGATTGTTTCGGGCGTCTTGGTGTGGGCTGATGCAAACCCGTCTGCAACGTCTCCCGCATTAGAGATTGATTGCCCCCTTTAGGCCGCCGACATACCTGCGCTGCTTGGCCTTCTGGCTGTTCCGCGGCGTCAACTATGAGTGGCTGAACGTCTGTCTGTGTTAACCGGGCCCTCTTCGTGGGCACCGAATCAATTATAGAAGTGGCTACAGAAGTCGCATCAAACGGCCGTTTAGAGGTTGGTATGGACGCGCTGCAGTACCGATCTCCTATCACTTCAGGTTGTTGTATCAGGCTAGAGGGTAGTTCATCCCCTAGGAAGGAGTTAGCATAGCGCACCGAGCCTCTCAGGAGTCCATTATTGTACCTGTCTTGGAAAGAGCTGCGAGGAGCTGTTGTTGGAGGCTCTTTGACAACTTCGTCTGAGAGCGACGAGCCTTGGGAACCCCGCCTATCATCGTGACGGGCGCGTGGGAGTATCGGAGGGGAATAGTTGTGAAATCGCGCGAGACTAGGTAGGTAGAAAAGGTCAACAGAAAGGTTAGGTTCGTAAGGGAGCGATTGAGGCATTCTGGGATGATAGATCGTGCACGATAAGCGCCGCCGCTTCCCGGCGCTAGACTACCCAATCGTATTGCCTATTGCTGCGATTGGAAATCCTTGTCTTGCGTGAGATGATCCGATGACTCTGTCTGAGGGAGAACTCGAGTTACACGCTGGCCTCCCGAGCCCGCTATTGGGTCCGTTAAATCACAAGACCACAATGGCTACGGACGAGACACGGCCGATCGAGCAAGACCGCGTAGCATATATGAGGAACGGCAAATGTCGATTTCGAACAGTACGAATGGTTTTAAGTCTATATCGTATAGCAAAGCCGTCTCCAGTACGACCCAAATCTCCTCAGTCAAATATGTAGAGAATGACGAGTAGGTTCTCATGTCTCCAACAAGCCGATTTGGTTGTCACTCAGCTAAACGTCTTGATGACCTAGTATTCCGCTTCAGCAGAGTGCGGTTCATCTCGATTCACAGCCAAGACGACATCTTTTCTCACACTACTAAGATGGTGTGTCCTAACGAAGAGGTTCGTAAATTATGCAAGACCCGCAAATACGACATACTATACATCGCTGTTATCTAGTGTCGTCAATCAATGTTCTCTGCGCGTATCGATCCGCTTGGAGAACCACCAGCTATCACACGTAGAATGATGCTTACCATGATCCATACAGTCCTGTTGGTATAAATCAACTTGAGAAAATATGTGAAACATAGCGTACCGGAGCGGACGGGATAAATGTCCTCTGCCGGCAAAAGTCTGTCTGAAGGATAGAGTTAATAAAAATAACTGAAAGACCAATGCATATTTCGTTCATGTTAGTTGTTTACCCTGCAACGATAGCCTCACCCACCATCTGAGAAGCTTACGAGGCATATGCCGAGCGAAACTCTAATAATATTTAGCATACTTCAACCGACCAAAGTATTTACTTTACAAATTATTATTTAACTACTTCTGATTTTTTCTTTCCACTTCAAGAATCACTATCTACTACAGAACCAAATATCTATAGATAATCTTGAGAGGTGCTCCCATTTTCAAAATTTCCTCCATTTTTCTATGTGCGATTACGAGAATCCCGGCATGATGTTATACTATATCGGTGTAAGTACTCCAAAATCCCATCTGCATACACTGACCACCGCAGGTTTTCTTTAGCTGATCAATGGAATGATAGATCCTAGACAATAGGCGAAAGCCCGCAGCGCAGCTTTGCGCCGACTACAACTTGAGCGAGTACCGGCGCGTTACCAGACACAATTATGCTAGCTTTATGAAGACTATGAGCAAAATTGTCGCAGAACGGACTGGGCCTGGTCAAAGACAAAGCATCGCGCATAATGGTAGTTTAACCGCCCTCACATGACTAAAGGATCGTCGCTAATCGATGTCCGAAAGGTTACGTATTCCATTGTCTCGCACGATCCGAAGGCGTCGCGGCAGTTGTTATCAGCAAAGACTACCATCCCGTAACGGCCCACGCCATTCTTTCCGAAGTACTAGAGGAGTTTCTCGTTGCCCAGAGAAACGCTTGCTTCATAACTCAACCAGAAGTCACATTCCCGAATCTACGGAAATACCTGTATGCCTATCAAGACTCGCAAAGACCAACGGCATCATCACGATTCAGCGTGATCTTGACGAGACTAAGATCTTACGTGAAGCTATTAATGCCGTAAGCCACCAATCTTCCCAAATATCCGGCCGTTTAAGTTGATACCTTACTTCATTTCTAACACTGGGCAGGTTCTCGAACAAGGGGAGAGAATCGATGACCTGATTACCAAGAGCTGGGATCCCAATATTGAGAGCAAAGTATTTCACCAAGGACGGAACTCCCGTTATACTATCCTTTAGAATCCAGAACAAGACAAATGGGCCCCTCGATAGGTTGTAGCAATGCGTATTGCCTCAAGAAACCGGCGTATAACATTAGAGTGAACATTCAACGGCCGATCTATGGGCTGCACATAACGGGGAGGGGGAAACGCGGCTAGCAGCTGATGCAAGGCGACTCAACCATGCTAATCAGGACAATAATACGTTAAAATTATAGAATACTTTACCCTATTTTAATATAGCTTTACTTCTATGTATAATGACGCACGTCTACTACCGCTGGATGGACGATTGGACTAAGCGGTTTAGATCTGTAGGTTGTTGCGATGACCATTAATAAAATAGTTTTCTAAGACGTGGAAAAGGAATCACCCTTGTTGAGATAACTAGCAAATGAGAGGATGTTTAGGGTCCGAGATGTCCATGTTCCCTAGTACTTCGTCTTCTTTGGTAATTGGAATTGTTCTGGTACAATTAGTCCAGGTCCCCATCCCAAAGGCTTCATACGCCGATCGTTGTAGCTGCAGTGTTGAGTTCATTTTCCATTCCAGGTGCTTGTACCGGCCGTGCCCCCTTTTATGAAGCGCGCTTGATAGTGGTTCGAGAATGTAACTCATTAAGTTCAGGAGTGTGCCGACAAGGAAGATTAGAATTAGGCCAAGGAGGCTAAACGACGCGTACGATGTACTTCGCATCTTCTATCATAGGCTATTAGATCCTCTTTACCCCTCATTACATTATTGGTTAGTGGATTTAACGAGGCTATACATACCTGGTTATTACAGAGCTTCTTCAAACTCGGTGCAGTATAGTTGACCCAGTCTACAAGAATTTCCGGATCAGTAGGGCCGTACACCGCATCTAAGAGCGCTAGCTGGTGGCCAGCTATCATGATATCCCATAAATGAGACATGTCTTTCTGCCACTGGTTCTCGTCCAGGTTATATTGCCAACCAGTCACCAAATTACTCCTTGAGAGCAAAGCTTCCGGTCCCAAGTGACCCAAAATCTCGTCAATATAAGGTGCATTCGGCATGACAGCTGACTTTACGAAATGAATGAATCGGGCTGCCTTTTCCGTTCTGGCATTATCAATATTGAAATCAGCGTAGGTTGTGTCGAAATAGGGGGCCGCGCCAGCGATAGCGTCTAGCTGGCTAGCGAGTGGCCCGCATTCACCGCTGTCAGCATTGCAGAACTGGTATTGAGATATACAGCCAAGAGGTGATGCTGGTTCTAGAGGCTGATGCAACCGAGCATACCCTTTTTGGTTTGCGTCATACTCTACCAATTCAACTGCTGTAGGTGCCACACGGTACCATTGATCTTCCGAGGGCTGTAAGAAGAGGACCCCATTCCCTAGGAGAAATAGGACGAATACATCTGCATCATTTCGAGCGATAGATTCTTTCGGGGTGAAACTATATGGAGAAGAAGTTTCGTTTGCGACGATGACCGAGCTTACTCTATAATTAGAAAGTCAGCAACTATAGCTCGATCTACGCGACACAGCGTCATCTCAAGATTGTACATTTAAATACTTAAAACTCGCCCGACTTACTGCAAGTCAAAGTTTGAATACGACAAGACGGAGTCATTGGATAACATGAGAGCATACTGAGACTCAAGGGGCCGGGCCAAAAATATATAATCCCTCCGATCAGCAAAGGAATATCCGCCGTAATGGTAAAGGGTCGAGCCATCAAGGGACTTGTCAGGATTCTGATTGAAATAGAGGCTTGTATGGCCCTCTGTGACCATGGGGGCACAATGAAAGACGTTCCTCCACAAAATCCTTTGATTAGGCGGTGCATTGACGCCAAAATGGATATGACTATCGAGAAGACCGGAATCAATACGTAGATTTCTTGACTCCTGACGGCACATCGTGTTATTGAAGGGACAGGGCGCTTGAGTATCTATGTTCCCGACTATGCGGCTCATAGTCAACTGACTGCACCCAGCAATCCCAGCGTTGGTTTCGTTCGAATAGTATTGTGCAGCATATCTGGCTGCATTGTTGATTCTGTCACCATAATAGGAGTTTGCAGCAGGAGATCGCTTCGGGAACAAGGTCGGGCTGCTGTAACCGCAATTGACGCTTTGAATGATCACTTCGTCACCAACTGCTGTAGATACGCGAGAGGAGTAGCCCCCAGCAACAATGAACGCAACTATGCAGAGAATAGCTACGGTAGCTGTAGACATTGGACGGAAGTGAGGTATCTTTGAGCGTGGTTTCGTCCATGCTAGCGGCAAAAGTAGCCACAGGCCATCTTCTGCGGTCGAGGTGTTGCGTAAAATTGCCTATTATTCATTAATAACTTGACAACTAGGTTCTGCAAAGTTTGGCCAAAGGATGGTGGGCAATAGGAACAATCTCAACGCTGAAAAAAAAGGGGGGTTCTAGATAGAGCACAAGACTGCAAAAAGCATATTGGGGTCAATGATGATGATACCTAACTCACTTGATGCTGGTAGTGAATGGCCCCTTGTGGCGCATCAGTTGAATAGGCTCGATGGAAAATAAAGCAGAGTATTCTCCAGAACCTAGCCGAAACAAATGAAACAAATAAGGCTATAAATGCAATGAGAAGATCGGCATCGTCCCGTTTCAGTGTGAGGGTGGCCCCTAAAACACGACCGCGAGACCAATTTGTCCAGACTCCGACATAGACGGGATATTCAGTGGATGCGTCCGCGGTGATGCCCATCTTCATAGTAATAGTAATCAATAATATAACAGAGACAACATTATGCTAGTCCACGATGCTATGACCAGCCTGATGAAAGCGACAGGCTATCGTGCCACATGAGCCCAAGAGAGTTGTTTAGTTGTTATCTAGTACATTCGGAATGAAAAATAAACTTGGGAATTTTGAGAGTGTGATGAAGTCGTAATCACGGGGATACAAGAGTATAGCCCTCGCATTAGTTTCATACAGGATCCCAGGGACAGTGCCTAGATAGGCTATGTTGTCGATGAAAGTTGCAGGGCTAGTAATGAGGCTGAATACCTGTAGTTGCGGTAGGATCTACCGCGGCGCTTGGCCAGCGATAAAAGTGGCGGTGCCGTCTTTTATAATGCATTACCCCTTTCATTCAAAACTACCAACTTCTTAACCCAGTTTCGGTGAGAGTTGGCTTCAATATCTCTGGCGCTAGATGTGTCGACTCCTACGCCGGAATGAGCTTCTTAGTGAAACCGACTGATCGGCCTACAGATATGGACATAAATTCCGTTACATTTATATCTGAGGTGTGGTGCTATCCACATCCTAGGACTCGGCGACAGTACAATTCAGGTTTAGGGTTGATCTTATTATTAGATAAGGTAAGATACTTAGCTTTGATTGGCCCTAGTTATTTTTATGATGCTGAAAACCATTCTCAAAAAGGCATGTAAAGTCTACCTGTAGTAATCTCACCAGTGCTGGTAAACCATTTAAGGAAATTCTAATTTTAGATGTTTAAAACCTGAGTCCTAGATAGAGGCTTCCATATCAGCTCCTCTACATTTTTACGCAAGACGAAGGCCTCGTCATCTTTATATTGAGTCATGTAACATCTATACTTGGCTTAACTCTTACAGAACTAGCCAAATGCGAACAGAACAATGGACTCACATATATCAATCTGGACAATGCGACCCGAATATAATCAGTTGAGGGTTAGCTTCAGGATAGATCCGACAGCTTGTGTCATGTTAACCCGTACAGCAATTCCCTATGCTAGCAGCATCTTCTGTCAAATCTAGGGGTAATTATCTAGGCATATTAAGATATATAGGAATGACTTCGCACTATAGGAATTCTATGAACAAACATGGTAATAGCTTAGCGAACGTTAATGGCATTATAACAGGAAGTATACCTAGGTACTTAGGTAAGTAGTGGGCTGAGAAGCCCGCTACAGGTACTAAAATAGGTGCTTGGGTACCTAAGTACCTAACGAATAGAGGAAGTCAGTGGTTATAGGTACTTATAGGGGTGTACTTTGTTCCTTTTAGTGATGCTTACTGGGTGCTAAGGCCGGTAGTTGGTAGGTAGGTGGAGTGTCTAAGAGGCCACTACCTAATTTGCCGTTCCCTAGGTGACCTTAGCAACCAAACTTACGCTGTTGTCACGTGATACAATATATAATATATGATCCACTCTTGACTTATAACACCACTTACTACAATGAAAGCAATGATCTTGATAATAGATACGCAAGTATTTTTAACCTACACAACTTCCATTCGAAAAGAGAACTGCGAAAAGAATGATTTCCCTCATTAAATCTTCCTGTCGTTTAAATTATCTTTTAATACGGAGCTACGGAGTACGTACTTAGACTACATAGCGATGATTTGGTTTGAACTTGAAATATTAAGTCTTTTGGTATGTTTCCTCCTCCTTATATTAGATGTGAATATATGGACGCATTTATAATGATTCATCGGAATAAGTGCACATAGTGTAGTTCACACATAGTGTAGTTTAGAGAAAAACTTGAAAAACCATGGTGCAAGCGTATGCATGGATGATCCGATGAAAAAGAGCACTTAAAATAGGTTGGGGTGGAAGGGATTGTGAATGGGACGCGATGGAGACCTCCGAGGAATTCTGGTGCTAGAGTGAGGTATGGGTGGTGGGTTGAAATTTCTCTAAGTACGTGAGCTTAAGCTCTTGAGAACTCGCGGATATCGCGCTTTCGTGAGTCGAACTTTCAAGTCTTGCATACAAATTCTTTTTTCGGAACCCACTTCATGCATCGGAGACCTCTGAGCCGTGCTGCAAGCCCAACTGAGGTCGGTGGGTATATGAGAAAGAGAAGCGGTTCAGAGCTACGGCTAGGAGCAACCACTCTTCCTCTACCTACAGTGGGTGTGTGGCCTATAACTAGAGGGAACTGTGCTATATTAGCTTGCCTATAGCTACTTTACCCCCTATAGGGGCCCTAAAGTACTTCATGTCTAGTGGGATACGGGTAAGGCAATGCGCTGAACTTTTCAAACAATAGAGGGTGAGCCTCTAGAGGTTGCGCTATTATGAAGCCATCATAAGCAACCAGTTGCCCCAGTAACACTAAGGCCCAGTATATACGCAGCTTCAGAGGCTCCGGGGCAGCATAGGCCACTAAAGGTAGGGTGATAGGGTGATACCTAACCCCAGAGTGAATAGCCATAGTGGGTGCCGGGGGCCAAGAGTGACTTAAGCAAGCCTAGTACAGAAATGTTAGGTTGGTGCTTACACAAGTCGGTGCATCTTGCGAATTTAAAGTCTAAGTGGGGCGAGTTAGTGGGATCCGTAGAGGTACTCAATCTCTAGGGCGACGAAACTTTGAATTGCTGTTGTGCCAACATTAGGACTGCCACTGAGGAATACTCCTCTTGCATTTCTCAAGCTCTTGGCATTTGGAAGATGTGGTGCTGTTATGGCCAACTTCAAGACAAATCACAAAGCCTCCTTGGCATGAGGATAAACTGCCAACCTCGAGCAAGAGGGTCAACTTGTTACGGTGGGCACTGGGGATACGCGCGACACTTAGGAGGGGGCCGAAAGGCCTGGGTCAGCGGGCGGGGCCTCCTAAGTATAGAGAGACAAGAGCGAGAAGAAACGAAAAAAAAGAGCGAGAAAACAAACAAGAGTGAAGAAAAAATAAGAGGGCAAAAAAAGAACAAGAGCGAGAACCCAAGCTAAGAGCGAAAAAATAAGAGCGAGAAGAAGAAATAAGAGGCAAATAGACCAGAGGAAAAACACACACAAGAAGACACAAGAGCAGCCACAAGATACAAAGCATGAACAAAACAAGAATCACTTAGGAGGGGGTCGAAAGGCCTGGGTCAGAGGGTGGGACCTCCTAAGGATAGAGGGAAAAGAGCGAAATAAAAGGACAAGAGCAAAGAAGAAAAGACCGAGAATAATAGCGAGAATAAAAGCGAGAATAAGAGCGAAAAAAACAAGAGAGACGCGAGAAGACATAAAAAGCAGAGACAAGATACGAGGGCATAAGATAAAACAAGAAACACCTGGGAGGGGGTCGAGAGACCTGGGTCAGTGGGTGGGACCTCCCAGGTATAGAGGGAAAAAGCGAAAGAAAACAAGAGCAAGAAGAAACAAAATAAGAAGAAAGCGAGAAGATACAAAAGAAAGACACAAAACACATATACATAAGACAAGAAACACTTGGGAGGGGGCCAGAAGGCCTGGGTTAGAGGGTGGGACCTCCTAAGCAAAGGCAACGAAAAGAGAAGATAAGAAAAGAACAAGAAAAAAAGTCCGCAACAAAGCAAAAGAAGACAAAACATACAAATAAACAAGAAGAAACGAGAAGCGAGAAGAAACAAGAAGATAAGAAAGAACGAGAAGAGACCAAAAAGGACTAGAAAAGAAAAGACAAGAAACCAATTTACACGGCAACGTTGGAGGGGGTCGAAAGACCTGGGTCAGTGGGTGGGCCTCCAACGTATAGGCAAAGCGATGAGACTACGGCAACGCGACGACGACCTTTGGAAGGGGCCGAAAGGCCTGGGTTAGGGGGTTGGGCTTCCAAAGTGTAGGAAACTTTCGTAAACGAGAAGATTTGCGACGGCGGTATGAGACGAGAAGCCGGCCTAACGGCAACTTTGGGGGTGGGCCAAGTGGCTCGGGTTAGGGGGTTGGGACCCCCAAAGTATAGGAAACGTTCGTAAACGAGAAGAGATTCCCATCGACAGCGCGGCGACTCTGGAGGGGGTCGAAGGACCTGGGTTAGGGGGTGGGCCTCCAGAGTATAGGAAACGTACGTAAACGAGAAGACTACCGACGGCAAATACGGCAAACTTTGGAAGGGGTCGAAAGACTTGGGTTAGGGGGTTGGGCCTTCCAAAGTAAAGGAAAAATCGAAAACGAAGTTAAGATTCATGAAGATGGCGGTGACGCGGAGGGAAAGCAGAAGACAACAGACGGCAGCGACGGCACGACGGCGCGACGAACTTTGGAGGGGGCCTCAGGGCCTGGGTTAGGGGGTTAGGGCCTCCAAAGTAATGGAAAAGTTCGTAAACGAGAAGAATCACAACAACAACACGGCAAACTTTGGAAGGGGTCGAGAGACCTGGGTTAGGGGGCTGGGCTTCCAAAGTATAGGAAAAGCGATTTATTACATCCGGCGAACGATGAAGACAAGAACGATCACACGGCGACTTCGGGGGTGGGCTGAAAGGCTCGGGTTAGGGGGTCGGGACCCCCGAAGTATAGGAAAAATACCTCAAGGCGGCAACTCGAGATCTACAACGGTATATGGAGGGGGTCGAAAGACCTGGGTTAGTGGTGGGCCTCCAGAAAATTGTAGATCTTGAGGGGTCAGGAAGGTTACAAGGGCAGGATGCGAGGGAGAGGGAATGGAGGTTCAGGCTGGTAGACGGGTATCTCTCATTGTTATATGTGTATGCTAGGCACTTAGGTTTCTTGCTCTTACTGAGAGCGTAGAAGGCTTAGGACTCAATTGATCTATCTGCTGAGACATGTACTATGAGTCTCCTTAATTGTGACTGCCTCTTTATTCGCTCCGTGACTAGAGTTTTCGACGCTCAAGTGCCTGAAGTGAGGAGAATGGGTAAGTAAGTACTGGATAGTAGTCGAGCACCAAAGCTTCAAGGCGCCAGGTACCTAGATATTCACTGGTCGAATTATCGAGATTAAGTAACCCCAGTGGTGTAGAAGGGGAGCCGTAGCTTAGCTCTTTATATGGCCACCATTATGCCGATGCCGCAAGACACGTAGAAACTCCTCATCCCAAAATTCGAAGGATGATGTATTGACATAGTAGTGAACTACAACGTAGCCTACAGAGAAGATATGATACATGTATCTTGAGCCAGCTAAAGCTTTGCTACTCATGATTCATCTTATGAAAGTCGTTACCAAGATATATGAGAAGAGCAAGCTTCTAGAGACACTACTAACGTTCCTCACAATGAAGCCTCAGCTCGGGCATGAGGAGGACTATTAGCGCGACCTAGGAGCGGGAAAGTTACCAGTAGCTTGAGTATTAAATAACCGATGCTATACTTCCACTATTGCAAGTCGGGTTTCTTGTGGTTTAAGAAGGGAGACTAAGCTATGACCTCATCCCGCGTCATCATACACATATAGGGATGTATTTGAAGAACATGGAAAATTCCTTGCCCAGGGAATATTCCATGTAAAATTTAAGACCTGTGGAATAAGGTATATTTAATAGTGTAGCTTGCAGCATTAGTAGCTCATTGGGCATGGAGTGCATGACGGGCAAGCAATTCACAACCAAAACGGTATTTGCTTGCGGGAAGGGCAACGAACCCAAGGCCGGATCGATTAACTAACCGTCATCTTCGTCGTTGTGTATTAAATATACACTGCAACAGCGTCGAAACCGATTACTATTCCAGCCCCTCTTCCCTCAGGGTAATGTCCCCAAAAACAGGCCGGTGGTCGCTCATATACACCCCATCCACAACATTATCGACGACCTCGTACCTCTCTACATCCCACGGCGCCGCAGCATCGGGACCAAGCCAAAGGAAGTCGATGCGCGTGCTAACATTAGGCACCTGAGCAGGCACGAAGCCCGTGTACGTCTCGTACGGGCCAAAGCGAGCTCCCTCATCCGCCAGCTCATACGTATCTCTCAGATACCCATCGGCCACCATCGCCTCATACGCATCCTCGCCAGGCTCCGAGTTGAAGTCTCCCGTAAGCATGACCGGCAAGTCCGGGCCCCAGGCAGCCTGTACACCACGGATGACACTAAGCACAATCTTGACGCCCTCGGACCGTGCCTGCGAGCTCGCGTTATCAAGATGCGTGTTCGCAGCGATGAACCGCGTCCCCGTCGCAATGTCCTCAAACACCGCGACGAGGACGTACCGCCGACTGCCTGCGCCAGGCCAGTACGACGGCACGTCGGGCGTGGGCGAGAGCCACTTCTGCGTCGAGTTGAGCAGCCGCACCTGGCCCGGCTGGTAGAGGATCGGGCAGTACTCGCCGGCCTCCTTGCCGTCGTCGCGCCCCGTGCCGAGGTAGCTCCACGCGGGCCCCAGCCCGGCCGTGATGTCGACGAGTTGCGCGTGCAGCACCTCCTGCATGCCGATGACGGGGACCGCGCCGGCGGCCGTCGCGTTCGCCGCGAGCGCCGACACGCTCTCGATGACGAGTGGGCCGCGGACGCTCCACGGCTTCTCGTACGTGCTGGCGGCCGCCGCATAACGGATGTTGAAGGTCAGCACGCGGAGACTGAGGGCGTCCGCGGCAGCTGTCATCGTGAGGAGCGTCCCGAGGATTACCGGCCAGCGCATCGTAACCACAATTCCCGTGCAGCAGCCCAGATGGAGAGTTCTATGTAGCGCTTTACGTTCGTGGCCGTCCAATGTCCCTACGCGTGCGTAGATTCGGTGATGCTGGAAGAGAAGTCACTGAAGTTGCAGGGACATTCGAAGCACATACCCCTTAATTCCCGCCTCTATATATAGAAAGAATTGATAACTCCGAGTACTGACTACTCCTAGTTCTCGGGCCTTCTTTATCTACCTTCCTCTGCAATTCTCAATACGTAACATGCCAGTTTTGCGAGCTGTGTTCCAATACGGATTGGAACGTATGTTGAAAATCATGATGCATTGCCTAGGCCTGAACCTCCACCTACCTGCCTACCAAGGCAGGTTACAAACTACGATTCCGAGCACGCCCTCGAATGGTTGGCAGCGTAGCATTTGATCGGACGTTTGCCCCGCGAATACTGTCAGGTTCCTCGGCACGTGGATGCAGGGCAACGGTATACTTGGCTTGGCACTATGACATTGGTACTCCAACTCCGCACTGACAAAAGCAACACAAGCTAGGCAAGCCGAATCGACTGCTTTTGGTACTTCATCATCGGCATGTAAAAGCTAGATCAAGTGTATGCGTATCGTGTCTTCCTTTAAGAGATTCGTTACTAGTAATTAACATGTTATTTATCGATTCGACGGAAGAAACGTACTCCTCGGGGCGCAAAGCGGACCTTCGCCCCCGGGGAGGTGTATTATGAAGGTGTAATCGCTACAAAAGGGCGTTGAAGACGCCGTCTATCTCGTTCGTTAGTCAAGCATCCATGCTCATGCATCCATCTCTAACGCGGCCTGTTCGTTCTTCAAGATTGCAGCATCGTAATGGCCCGCCATAAATCCAGATAGACAGAAGCCATAACACCAAACGCCCATACCAACCTCCATAGGCGGTACACATGCCAGTAAAAAACACTCTGTTTATATACATTTTAGAACCTAGTCCAGAAATTACCAAGCCCCGGAGTGGTCCCGCCTCGGCCTCCGAGCCTCTCGGAAATAATTGTACTGCATGGGGTCGTGATCTGCCAGACCAATGTCTTCATCCTGGGGTAAACCACCATAGCCTTGTGGTCCTCCGCCAAGCATTCCAGCACCACCCGGTGTTCTACCTAGTCGCTCGACACTGCGTTCTCTAAACCCAGATGAAGCAGCAACTGGCATGGGCGCTGCATTGCCCACAAGGTTGGAACTACTATCATTTCCTTGCGCATATAGCGGGCTCCGCATTTGGCCTACGTCCACAGAGGGTGAGTAAGGGCTCCCCATCGGCCGTGAATATCCCGCTGGATAAGTCATTCCAGCGTCCGAAGCGGGCGACAGAATCCGACTAGGGCCAGGACTTGGCATACGAGGGACCGGAGGAGCGGGGCTTCCGGACCGAGAGTGAGGTTCACTGCCGTCCCACATGCTTCCCGGTGTACCAGGCCGTATAATGTCGTTTGAACGTCCGAAAAGATTACCGGCACCGTGTTCTGAGGCGAATTCCGACCGATTTTTGTAATATTCAAAATCAAGACGTGACTCTGGAACAATTTCGAATCCGGGTAACCCTGCCGACTTGCCGGGCTTGGTAGAATCCATGGGCTTCATGGCATAGGCATCCGAATAACCAGAGGTAGACAACGTATCTCCCGAATCGGCGGTACGACCGTCTGAAAGTCGCCCCCTGTAGATCGAAGCTAGAATATTTTGAGCCTTGGCATGTACCATTGGGGTGATGAGATTCCTGTATAGCGCAGGATGACCGAACCGAGCTGCCAGGTTAGAACCAGATCGTAGAGGGTCCTTGAGACCGCCTGTCTCAGGGTGCTTGTTCATAGATTGAGTAGAATAGAAGTGAATCTTAGCATCAAACGTTCGGGCGCAGTATATCTTGAAAATGATCATGATGAAAGGTAAAGGGACAGTGGCGAAAGCCTGGATATGTTGTCCATCGCCTCGTCGGAAGACGGCCAAGAAGATGACGAGATTTGCAAGAATTGTGCCAAAAACAAAGCGGTTGTATACCACACGCCAAAACATGCCGCCGGACTCATTTTTAGTGATGAAAATGTAGAGGAGCAAATATTTCTTCAACCAGACATCGATTGCAAAATAGAGTGCGGCAGCCGGGAGAACCAACGGCTGAAGGACACCAAAGCACAGCGCAACAGTGGAATAGAACAGGAAGAAGTTGTAGTAACTTGCGTAATCAAACGTTGGCGGCGCCGTAAGCTCGATCATTTCTCTTGGTGTAGGGCTTGACAATTTGCGCATGAAGAAGCTGTAGATCAATGGCCATAGCTGTGCCAGGTCTATCGCAGCACCCAGGTTTCTTTGTAAAAGCCAAGTGACCCAAAACGCAGAGATATTGCAGAGGGAAAGAAAGAGTGTCTCGAAGAATTTACTATTGAGGATCGCGTTCCCGACATCCGATCCCTCCTGCGTAATATCGATGACTGTGATGATGAAACTGTACACCGTGCTGAACAGTGAGAAAACGATGAGATTGTTAAAGACGAAAAACGCGTAGAGTTTAGCGACAACGTGGCGATCGCGGCCGGTCTTCGTACGGTCACCAGCTCTAATAGAAAGGCGACGGAAGATGATCGGAAGGACTAGATAAGTCAACGAAGTAATAGCGGGAGACGCCACACCTTGTACAATGCCCCAAAAGACTGTGTTGCTAGACAATTGTTTTTGAAATCCGTCCCATACTAGGCCTAGGTTGGGCAGATTCGTCACGAAAATGGCAATAAAGGCATTTGGAACAACCCACAGAAAAGTGAGGAGAATAATCCAGAGGTTGATCACAATTCGACGCCAGCTACGGGTTGATGGGCTGAGAGGCATGTTATCCCAGATAATATCGTTGGGTTTAGGTGCGAGAACAACAGTGGCACCGAGAGGCTTCTTCTTGCGTAAGGTGTAGGCAATGGCGTGGGCTTCCGAGATATCATCATAACTGGCGAATCCGTAGGAAAAGGTATTGCGCCTGTCTAGGCTGTTACGCACTTCCTTTATTTCAATTTCAAGCTCCCGAATTCGCTGCGTCAAGTAGTCGATAGCATCAATCTTCTGGCCCTTGGGGTACGTGCTGTATGAGGGATCCTTTTTCGAAGGGTAACACACTGGTCGGGCGGCAGGAAGATTCTGGGGGTCTTTCAGATACTTTGCGAGGACCTTCTCGAGCTTCCGAACGGTATGGTCGTGTTGTTCGATAAGACTGGGTATAAGCTTGACGTTTCGTGCAATGACAGTTCTCGAAAAAGAAGACTGCGGGACCGCGCTATCAATGATCCTCGCAACACCTTCATCTGAAGCCATATTTTTTGGAATGTCATTTAGCTACGGAGACGTTTCGTTAGTTATCGGTCTTCTCGTAAGTCCCGTTTTAGCTTACCATCAGAGTTCTCGCAGAGAGGCTACGCTGATACTCTTCACTCTCGAAGTAAAGGCGTCGTAGTCGGAATACCCGCCTGTAGTTCCACCACAAGAAGCCACAGATAACGATATTAAACAGATATCCTAGCACAACAACTGCCCAGAAAGGTTCGCCCCAGACATTTATAGGTGTTAATCTCAAAAACCACTTCTGAGAAGTTTCGTCGCCCGCACTCTTCGTCCAATAGATAGGTAAGAGCACGGCAGTCCCCAGCACGGCGATTACGAGAAATATGTTCCTGCACATCTGCATAATTCTAATAAAGATGGCAGCATCCATACCGGCATGGGCTACCATATCTTTCTCCGTAGTCCGCCATAGTGGAAAGACCCAGGCGAAGAATCCTTTTCCTATAGGTGGAGGTGCATGTTTCTCGTCCGCATGCTTTAGTTTAGGAGCGTAGATGACTGTATTGAAAGGTCGCACAAAGGAGAAGACGATGGCAGTGAAAACGGTGATTCCGATCGATGTGCCGAGACTGGACCAGATAGCACTATCTGTTAACTATACAATTGTGAGCATTACTCCGGTTAGAAGAGGGAGCCTCTAGAGAGCATTCTTACAGTCTGCCTGAAGGGGTTTTGTAGCAGCTTCAAGAGCTCTCCGGCCGGCGACTCCTGCTCATCCATCCTCGTGCTGCGAAGGAAGAATCGACGTGATAGACACTGGTGGTGGAAAGCGGATTCACACGAAATTCAAGCGAATCGCGAAGAGTCGAGTTATATCATGTCCGGGCCGTGAATTCAGGCGGAGGGGGTTATTTGTATCGTGCTGTAATATTTCGCGCAGTATTGCAGCTTTGTTGTTCCTCCGTGTTTGTACGTTGTACGCCGGAAATTGATTCGAAACGTAAGGGGTCGTAAAGCGAAGACGTAGAAAAACAACAAAAACCACCGGTCGGCTGTAAACGAGTGAATCGGCCCTTTGTAGTTGTCTATAGCCTAGGAAGCTAACGCCGGAGCTGGTCTCTCGACGGCTGGGAGTTGACGGTGACTGGGAAAGCAACGAAATGTGCCGGCGATTTTCGCAGTTAGGGGTTCAAAAAGGGACGGCGATCGTCGGTGGTACAGTCAATGCGCGGGTCAGCGGGAGACGCCAGGGGGGGGATCTCGGGGGTCGAACGAATGTAGATGTGCCGTATACGGTGGTATGAGTCCGACGATGCTTCGAGTGCGGATGCTAAGGTGAAATAATGCAGAGAGCAGACAAGTGACGCGAGAGGTAGGCGAGCGTGGGAGGATGAATCGTGCGAGTTGAAAGAGCGTGGTTTTACGTGACCTACGCCATGAGAACAACGCCGGTACTTTCGATGTTGAGTCTAAAGAGCGACAGGGTTGAGTTGTACGTAGGTACCTATTGAGAGACAACGAGCAGATTGGAATGCCATCCAATGAATTGAACTACAGTAACAGCAGCAGACACGTCGGAGACCCAGAGAAAATTTCTTTCGATGCTGATTGGGTCCGGCTAGGTTAGTCCACAGGGGTTCATAGAGGGATACGGACTAGGCTTTCTCGATTAGGTAAGTACTTTATCCTTATTGGAACATTAGCGTAAGAATTTGACAGCTTAACGATTTGATACTTGGGTACCCGGAAAATAGTACTGTAGAAAGGGAAGTTAAAAACGTCAGAACATATATACGTGAGAGTCTAAATATGTTGGCGAGGCTATGTATCTGATGTGAATTGAAGCTCCTTATAACCGTCCGGTACATCTCGACTCGAAAATAGGCTGAGAGGCTGTCACGTAGCCAGATACTCAAGTGACAGAAAAGATTACACCAATGTAAGCACTCTCCCTACTTAGGATGTATCATACAAATACAAACTACATATTTACCCAACCGATTACATCTATAATAACAGACGGTGCCGTCACTCATAGATCTTTTGGAGATTTGAAATCACTACTAACATATCTAGTTTTTCTCAGAAAAAAAAGGGAAGTCAATGAATGCTATATCGACTGACTATTGAAGATGCCTATTTTGTACAGAAACAAAACTCTTGACTACTTAGATGGCTAAGCTGTTTGGAGACGGGATGCTCAGGCTTAGCTCGGTTCTCGTCCCCCGGCACTAAGATTGTGGGGATCTACACTATAAGTAGATCAAGGGCTCTCTACCCCATCAAATACGAGAATTATCTTATGCGCGCGTGTACTAGACAGATAAGTCCTAGAGGGTCCGGTGCAAATCTCAGCTGATCCTAGATCTAGGTGCAGCAGATTGCTTTCACACGGAGTTTTCGCTCAACAATGTAGGTACCTATCCATCATCGCACGAGACAAATACGTATGTACACTAGATAAAACATTGAGTAATTAGTTCTCCAAAGTAAGCTAAATTAGATGTGCTGTGGTGGTTTGCTGAGGTGGAACAAGCCCTTTCCTTTAGTGAAGCGTTCGTTGTTGTTGGTACACTACGTGATGACGTAATTATCGGAATGATAGCTTACGACACGCTAGACTAACCACTAACCACCCTGTACCAACATTTTCCTGGTATCCGGACGGCCTCCAATGTGGTTCGCTTGTTGTAGTTGGCGCAGCAATATCCACTCGGCATGAATCAGGGGCAGATAGACGCCGGCAGAGAGCGAACAAGGCATGACATATTGCGCATAGATATGTAGATGTTACACTGCTATCTAATAAGTAGATAGTAGAAGCTAGCTTCTCCGAATTCCTTATCCATTCACCGTAAAACAATGCGCCCATCAAGACAAAGCCCCATTAAACGTCACGCGACCATGCTATAGCAAGACATTCTGAATAAAGCCGATCTGCGTCTTCGAGTAGAGTTTCTTGCCGTGTGCTAACACATATACTGGATACCGCATAAAGCTCAAGTTAGTATTGTCAGTAGCAACACATTGCCCAGTTGCCTACCGCCCTATAACCCAATTACTTCTATAAGTATCTCAACATCACCACCTACTATCTAGTTAGCAGTTATCATAAGCCCATTTATGAGTTACCACAGACAGTCAGGTTCCTACTATTCCTACCTTAGCAAATTAACTTCAACTTTAGCTATAATTTGCTAGTGTTGCGATTATGTTCTACGACATCAGCCCAGGGAATCGCGGAGTACCATTTAAAGGTGGTAACGACTTTTCGGTTCGAATGCCAATAGACCGAAGTTGAGAGTTGATAACTGTCCCGTCGCCTCTTGCGCTAGTATAGTATGCCTCTAATAAGTTGTCATGAGTAGAGCTTCAGTTTATACCACTGTACGGTAAGAAATATTATGTTGTCCAGCCGAGAGTCTAACCTGCGGTGACTTATATATCTTGCGGTTTAGGCGTAGTACAAGTACAAGACCAGATTCAATCCAGTATCACGGAACGGAACTATAGTACTATATCGCAGCACTGCTGCAAATGCAGGATATTTTTAAGCTAGTGTCGGGAGCTAAATGCTAGGGGTAGGTGATAACTATTGTTGCTGCGCGAAGACCTTTCAAACTACTTTCCTAGGTGCCATCTAACTATATATAGGAACGATCTTCTTTGTCTATATTGGAACGGTTCGTACTATTCAACACGTACCGCACTCGGGAGGCTTGAATACCTTCATACTTAAGCATTTCCAGAGATTTCGAGGGGGTATACGGGTAACACAAAACTGAATTCTGGGAGGAGACCTCTCTGGGCCAGCCCACTCCAAAAAACTAAGGGCTAGCTAATTATATAGGAAAAATCCAACAGAATCTGACTCATCTAATCAATCGATACCCCTTGTGCCCGTATTGCCCACGCTGTCTCAATATGCCCTGTGATAGTCCTCCTGGTGGTTGTGTTCTCTAACAACCAGGGACTTGGAGTCTGCAATTATACGTAGCTTACGATTAGGACTATAACATCTATCAACACGGCAGCATACTAGAATGTGTCTACTGGCTATATTCTCAATTTCAAATTTGACCTATGCTAGAGACATAACTCTTCTCGAAGCATGAATTATACGATTGGGCCATATTGCTTGCTGACATCACTATCATATAGCTGGTATTCCTCTTTTCTAATCCGGCCCTCCGATCCAGTACCCGAACCTTCGCCCAAGTTGGTTCCTGGTGCTATGCGCATATCAAAATACTATATAAAACGCGCTAGAATGTAGGTCATTTCCTGATATGCAAGGTACTTCCCAATACAACTATACTGACGAGCTCCGAATGGCGTATAGGAGATCATTAGACCAGCTCCGGCTCTCATGCCACTATCAGTGTCTCTAGGGGCTATATCCAGCACCGCAGGATGCTGGAACGGCAGTGGATTTTCCTTGGGGATCCAACGCCCTGGATCATAGTCAAGTGGGTTTGCAAAGTACTCCTCATTGCGATGAATGCTGTAATGTAGGACTCTGTCACAATCCCTATACTTATGGGTAGGTAATAGACCACGTTGTTGCGCGAAGGTCCCCAAAACACCTTCCTACGTACTACCCACTTATATACAAGAACAGTCTCTTTGTTCTGAGGCCGTATGGCACGACAACTATTTCCGGGGATTCGGGGATTCGGGGATAACGAGAATGGCGAGGCCGAGAAAGGGGAAAGGAGATTGGGATGAAAATGAGGATGTTCAACAGTCTGGGCCGAGAATATATTTCTATCAGCATGTTATGATGTGTGATATTTATATTCAAGATTTGTAGCCCATCCGCAACCACTCTCCGGTATATAGCTTCAATGTCTCTTTCTGGGCTCACATTTGCTTGCTATGCATCTAAGACGCCACTTTCTAGCGAGCACAGCACTCGATACTCGAGTTCTGTAGCTTTAACTCGTATCACCATCACATCCCTTTCGCAAATAGCTACTTAGGAATACTGACGAGAAAGGCAAGGATCTGCTAATGATAGCTTCACGCAGCTATGTGGCGTTGGGGCGCAATATAAAACCACTTGTCCTTCAAAGTCTCTGAAGAGCTTCCTTGGATTGTTTTATCGTCTTAGTTTATTTTGTCTATTGATGTGTGGTCTCCTTCAATGCAAAGTAGCTCGTGAAGGCCTTTCTAAATACAACATCGAGCATTACTTACCATAGACACACCTTTTTTTTTTTTTTTTCTTCTTCATAAATCGTGGCCAACCACACTAATAACCTTTATACTCTCACTATCTTCCACAATTTCGACGAATTGGGGTGACATAGCTCGCACTATGGCCGGAATTTTTCCGCTGAAGGTTGGTCCTACGGCTCGACTGGTTTAAGTGCACTCAGTCGCTCTCTGAAAGCTTGATTTTGTATAAGCAATTACTGACAATACCAGAGACAAATTTTGTGGCCTGTGGTCCATAATTTTAAAACACTGATCTTGTTCACGATCAGCGATGTCAAGACCGTGATGATACCACAGAGTGCGTTCGCGTTTGCTGCGGTGACAGCATTAGCCAAGCCTACAGGCCAAGAAGATTGCCACCCGATTTCTGTAATCGGTGTCTGTCACATGCTGCTATGGATGTGGTTGCATCTGCTGGTTGAAAATCTTGCAAATCAACGGCTTCCCGCATCGATAAAAGAAGATGTTTCAAATAAGCCGTGGAGGCCTCTCGCATCGGGACGAATCAATTTACCCCAGGCCAAAGATTTGTTAAAGATCGCAGTTACAATGGCTGCAACTCACAGTGTTTTGGTTGGGGTCACTCTTCCGAGTATTGCGTTGATGGCGCTTGTCTGGCTCTATAATGACCTAGGGGGCGCAAATGCTGGCCCGCTCCAACGCAACTTGGTCAATGCTGGCGGGCTAGCATGCTTTGGTTGGGGTGCGGTTATTATACTGGCTCGATATCAACGTGATGTTCTAGACGGCGGCCAAGACCTCCCTCCAGAGGGGAAACAGTTGCTTTTGCGGTGGGTGGCGTTGACATTTGTTGTAGTTGCTACAACCGTGTTTTCCCAAGACTTCCCAGATACCCTTGGCGATAAGGCTCGCGGCCGAAAGACCATGCCCCTAGTATATTCAGAACAAGTGTGCCGAGTCATGCTCGCTTTTTTGGTTCTATTTTGGTCGATGGTATGTCCTATGTTCTGGACCGTTGGTCAAGTCGGTCGTTTCATACCATTGTGTGTTGGCATCACCATAGCTGTCTCAACCCTATGTTCCAGAAGGCAAAGCTCAGACGAGACTGTCTGGAGATTGTGGTGTTTGTGGATCACTATCTTGTACCTGCTACCAATATGTAGCATATAATCGATTGATAGGTCGTGGACGTACCTCGTTCTATACGACAGCGCCACACACCTCATGTTGCGGAATCATTTAATTGACCTATTGCGATCGCTTCGTATTCGGGCCAGGCGCCCTCGCCAATCCATCTCTAATCGACAATCATATCATTACTAATCCTAAGGTGAGTATGTAAGTATGCAGGTTGTACATGTTTTTGTATATGTAGGTTGTATAACATATAAAACATGCGCGTCAACTAATTCCGCCATTTACATGCTTACACCGTAGGGTGCTTTCACTATCCACGCATCGCTTCCTTTGTGACATGCCCGACCTAGCACCGCCTGAGCTTGCTTGCATTTTCTTCTGAACTTTTACTTATTGCAATTCTCTACATTATATAGCAGCTATAGCTACTATATACAACATTTCGCTATCCTCCATTGTTGCAACTATGGCATCCGAAACTATTAACGCTACCTTTGTCGAATTCGATTCATTCTTCAATGTTATCGATGGGCAGCTTACCGGTACAGAGAGTACTCGTTACTCGGTGAACCCTTCGACTCTAGAAAAGAACCCACCTGTACCGTTGAGCACGGCTGAGGATCTCGACAAAGCGGTTCAGGTTGCTCGACAAGCAGCAGGGCTCTGGGCCCAGCGTTCTTGGGATGACCGTAAAAAGGCGATTCAAGCGTTCGCCACGGCCCTCGAGGCTCAATTGAACCAATTCGCCGAGATGCTCACTAGAGAGCAGGGAAAACCCGTAAGTAGAATCCAAACTCATCCTTGCTTGTACCATCGCTCTGAGCCTATGTATCTATAGCTTTCTCGGGCCAAAGTTGAAGTCAAAACAAGTATTCAGTGGCTCCGTGAGTTCTGCGAGCTCTCAATCCCCGATACTTTTATCGAAGACAACGAAACACGTAGAATTTGGACTCGTTATATACCGGTGGGCATCGTCGGAGCCATTATTCCTTGGAACTATCCCGTCCAACTGGCGTGTGGAAAAATAGGGCCAGCACTTCTGACAGGAAACGTGTTAATTCTGAAACCTTCGCCTTTTACTCCTTACTGCAATCTGAAACTGGCCGAGCTTGGCTTAAAGTACTTCCCTCCTGGCGTTCTTCAAGCTCTCAGTGGCGATGACAACTTAGGACCGTGGATGACGGAACACCCAGGAATCGATGAAATCGCCTTCACCGGCTCCACGGCCACAGGAAAAAAGGTCATGGAGTCATGCAGTAAAACCCTCAAGCGGCTCACTCTCGAGCTCGGAGGGAATGACCCTGCGATCGTCTGTGCTGACGTAGATCTAGCCGCTATTCCCACCATCGTAGCCATAGCGTTCGATAATGCCGGCCAGATTTGCGCCACAATCAAACGTCTATATGTCCATGAAGCAGTGTATGATGTTGTGTTGTCAAAAGTGCTTGCAGTCATTCAACACCTCAAACCTGGAGATGGATTTCGGGACGACGTGTATATACCCCCTATCACAAACGTTCAACAGTTCGAACGTGTACGGAAATTACTGGCTGATTCTCAGCGGTCAAACCTGAAGATCGCGGCTGGAAGCGCCGAGCCAATGCCTGGAGCGGGAGAAAGTAAAGGTTACTTCTTCAGTCCCACGATTATCGAGAACCCCCCCGATGACTCCTCAATCGTTACAAGGGAGCAATTTGGTGAGAACAGACAGGTTTCCATTAGAAATTCATAACTAGCTAACAGAAACAACAACTCAAGGTCCAGTGCTCCCTATACTCAAGTGGACGGACGAAGATGACGTAATAAGGCGGGCGAATGATACTCAATACGGGCTAGGAGCCTCCGTATGGACACAGGATATGGAACAAGCTCATCGGATCGCAAACAGGATTCAAGCTGGGACGGTTTGGATTAATAGTCACGCCGAAGTTGGGGCTACATACCCCTTTGGAGGACACAAGAGTAGCGGACTTGGAGTGGAATGGGGCATTGAGGGCATGAAGTCGTACTGTAACATACAGACTATCTTGTCTCGCTCGGCGCCGTGGGACGGCCAGTCTTGATCATTTCATAAGCATTAACACAGCTTAACGTTAGTGATAAGCGAGGGAGCTCGCAAGCATTCGTGGTGTATATGCAGGTTCATCGTCGACGGGCTTTGATGCTGAATATAGAAGTGAAGCTTTGTGTCTCACCGTTAGACTAGTGGACTCAGGAACTTGATACCATCTGACACCTAATGCCGGGATGCCCCCCACTACCAGAACAGCCAAATTGAGTCAATACTTAGTTACATGCGCACCTATTTATTGTTTCTTTCTGCTTGTCGATACGGAAATTCCAATGGTTCATATGGGAGTGGCATCGCTACTGTTGTTAATACCGCGGCTAATTTTAAACAGCGGTGAAGGACTAGGCGATATACTCCCCTATTCTACCGAACTGCTATCAGACAATGACTATGGAGACGGCTCACGTTCATCTTTGCCTTCATCACCATACTTTTTTTATTTTTACTCTTAAAAATTACATTATGCTGTTAATTCCCTATCGACAATAGAAATGCTCGCCCAACAGCGCCTTCGCGTACGGTGCTACACGGATGTGAGACAAGGAAATACGGGCTATTAGCCTCACTATAAGCCTGTAGCTCCGGTTTAGGGTTGAGACATCAAGTCAGCGACCAGGAAGGCAACTGGAAGCGAGAAAGAGTCTCTGTGGAATTAGGTTATAACTCAGCTGCAGACCCTTCCTTGACCCCGTATAAGATTAGTGTGGAGGGAATGCCCTCCCAACCCTTAAACATACCGAGCTCTTTTTATACACAGCTTAATACGTTCGAAATTATTGTTTCCCCTTATATAGACAGAGGTTCGCGTTAATTATCCCCTTGTCGATGAAGGCATGGGTTTCCTTATTCGAGGTCATGGTTTGTGATAAGGTGCCTTCTGGACTATGTACGCGGCAGCAGCTGTTCGCTATGGGGCGGGGTGTTATAGTTCGTAAATTAGTTGGTTTAATAGGATATGAGTTATTAAGCTCGTATAGACGACTCGTTTGATGTTTGACTTCACTGTTTATGATAAAGGAAGTCTAGCCCAATGTAGGGCGGGATGGATGACTATATAATCTCTCTACAACACCAATGCGCCCAAGGAACCCAAAACCATGACTATTTTATTTTGACAATGTATTCATACCTCCCACTTTATGTACAAAGAGCATACAATGAACCAAGGTCAACTCGTCGAGTCCCTGTCACCCAGAACCGCACCAGCTTATCCGAACCGTGTCCTCCCCCCCCCGGATCATTACGGCGCAAAGTCGTAATTTTTCTTGGTTGTGCGCTCCCTAGTGGTGAACCATACAGAAATAATAACTCCAAAAAGAAAAATCGCGCGCATGTAGGATTAGGTTTACATGCCTTGTTTTACCCCTTCCCATTAAAACAAGTCGAATACAATTAGATCCTACACTCAGCATATACTAAGCACAGGATCTGGGTTCTTCCGTTCACTCGGCGGCACCCTGACTACGGGTCTTTCTCGCCGTTTTGCCTACGGGCACGGCAGCCGTCTTGTCCTTCCTTGGGCGACCAGGCTTCCGAGCCGCTCCGTTAGTAGTAGCACCGTTAGTCTTATGCTTCTTCTCAGGCGGTTCTACATGCTCATCCTTATCATGGCCGGCGTTAGGTTTAGCTGCGTCGTCCGCTACATCCGCCTTGCGCTTGTTGTTGGCGGGGCCATCGCCGTTTTTAGCTGAAGCGGTTTCAACAGCGGGGGTTTCGGTAGTCTCTACGCTGGTTGTGGCAACAGGCGCTGTAGCATCGGCATTGCGCACTTCATCTGCCTGCTCCTTAGCGTCCGAAGCCTTCCCGGTTGGGAGATCTTCATCGCGTATCTCCTCAAGCGAGACTGGCTTAGGCGGCTCCGCTGCTTTGTCGCTCGAGTCCACGGGCGCGCTAGGCTCTACGCCGGATGCTACGGTCTCTGTAGTAGCTGGCTGAGGCTCTGCATCAGGAGCAGCATCGTATGGATTTTCTTTTTCTAAAGCCGGGGCCCCGGATTCGCTCAGCTTGTTGGCGACGTTTTCCTGGGCCTCAGCTGCCGCCGGCGCTTCTGGTTTGGTGGCGGTGTCCGAACTAGATGCGGCACTCTCTGTAGTAGCTGGCTCAGCCGGGACTAAGGGTGCCATAGCGGCCTCCGCCGTATCAGCGGGCTCCTTGGTGATGGGAGGGAGGTTGTCGGCGGTGTCGGGTGCTTTGACCTCAGCGGTGCCGACGGATGCTGAAACAAGTCCATGTGTTAGCGCACCGTGTTCTACACTGTGTATCGCGAGATGCTCCCACGCTGCGCCGGAATGCGCAAGCCACAGTTACGTCAAAGCTCGCCAATTGAGCTTGCGCAAAGGTGCACAGCATGTTGGCGACACAAATGATACAAGATTAAAGGAGGAGATACCTTTCGCGATGGTTTCGGGGGCGTTATCAGCCATGTCGATGACGTAAGGATAGCAAGCGGGAGTGCGGATACAGTGCGACGAAGGGAAAGCTACGGGGCAGCAAGATAGAGATGGAATATGGATTTGCAAGTGATGATAATTCGAGAATTTCGATGCGCGATGAAGCTACAAGCTATGCCATGTGTGGGAGCGTTGACTGGAGTGGGAATGAAGATGGAAGAGGAGGAAAAGGAAAGGGAAGAGAGCCGGGTGTGCAGGTGAGGTGAGGTCGGGCCAGGAAAAGGAAGCAAGCTCATGCCCCATGCGCACAGAGTAGGACAGCAAGTGCGGCGAATCAGAGGCGGCGACGGCACGGGAAAACAATCAACAAGGAAGCTTCCGTGTCCTGGGGGAGGAGGAGGTTTACCTAAGACACCTGTCGGGTTAATGTTAAAGCCCCATGCCGCCTTGCCCCGGGGGGCCAGATCCATGGAGGAGGAGGCTTGACGGGATGGTGACACACCAGTGCTGACTGACACCAGGGAAGCCGGAGAGAGCTCGAGGTCCCCTTTGGGATGCTGCACCTCAGGTGTGTAGTACCTATCTAACTACCTAGGTAGGTACCGTGCTAGATAGCCGGCGCACAGCTGGGAAGTGGATCACAAAAGGTGTCTAATGTAGGTACCTACAGGGGAGGGGGGCTTGATTCGGTTCACACTGTGAACTTGGAGGCTTGGTGCAATCAGCAGCTGTACGAAGAAGTATATACATATAGTACGCTGTCCTGTCTATTCCACCATAAAAAGCTTCACATATATGTAGATGGCTGGAATCGAACATTACCTGGCTAAAATTCTATAGTTCCAACCTGGTCTAATAATATGTTATTTTTGTCTGTTACGTCAAGGCAAGACGGATTCTATAATAGGATTAAAGAGCAAGGAGGGGAAAAAGAATCTCGATTCTACTTGGGAAAACGCTGTTATAATAACATCTATAGCAGCGATTCTATGTAGTAGGTATGTAGGTATGTCTTAACAACTAGGAACAGTGCTGTTTAAGCCATAAAAGCTCAAGTTTCATTGTGTAGTGATCAGTATAGAGGATGACGAGGTAGAGAGAGGAGCCATCTTGTCTTCAAGTCATTGACTCTTGAGCTGTAATGTAGCACTTTGTCTCGTCTCGGAGAGAGCTGTAATAAACATTGGTGCAGCACTAGACGTAAGTATCTGAGTAGATATTGTAAGATCGACGAGCGAGAAATCACAAAGGGCTGAGTCTCTATATTTTACAGAGGTAGGCTGGGTAGAGCTGTTGACATCGGCCATATGATGGATCTTGACAGGGATGTTTGATCCGCACTGTATCCCGGGGGTAGTAATCTGTACTGATTCATCCAAGCATCCTTTCAGGTTGGTCCGATCGGCTTTTGCATCTGACTGACGTCGGCTCCAGCTATCATGATTGGACAATCGCTAGGATTGCGTGCATGCAGTAGTAGCTGGGGTATTGACCCACAGAAGCTTTGAACTAGCGGCTCTAGTATGTATTGTTCTCGCCTCAGTACTTACTTACATACTGTAATATCCTAGGTAGGTCGCGATGTGGGTGCAATCTGGAGGAAAAGTCAATATGTACCTAGGTAAGTGATGAGCACGGAGCTGTACTGGAGATATCCATCACATGATATGGCTAGATGAAGTGATGAATTACCTGTGCTGACATGCTGTTGATACATTTATTGAAAGTTTCTTTGTTCTGCCCTGGCTTATTTAGGGAGTGCTTTTTCAAGAGAAAGCCATGATGTGGTCTATCTAAACTACGTAATAAGTTGCCAATACAAATGTATTGACCTAAAACTAATGGTAATGTTGGCCTGCATTTTTTCGATGATAGATTCTTATTCTATGGTCTAAATGAAGTGTAGATCCGTTTGCTGCCGCCGCCGTTAGATGCGAAATGAAATGCCTCGTTAACTATAATGATAGGTAGCGATCTATCTATCTCTCCCTAGCCGTTCCTCGTCGTCACCTACTAATTCGTAGGCCGGCAAGAAACCACCACCATTATTTCCCTGTTTCTTTAAATTAGGATTCGGCTGGGTATCTTTCGTGCCTCCTAAGCTTGTGTAGCCCTTCGGTCATGAGGTTAGCGCAGGCCCATCTCACGAAGACCTAACTTACCTGATCATATAATGGGCAGTATGGGATTTCTAAATGTCGTATGAACTAGGTCCCGTTAGTAGCTAATTTTTGCTCGTTGCGACCTCGTGTTTTTTCTTGGTCGAAGTAGGAATTCTGTACATACTGCCCAAATCTCGGCTATCTATATGTTAGCTCACGTCATTAAATGCCCCAATTAGCAACTCGTGCCCCAGCATTCAAAATAGGAAATTGATGAGTTTGAATCATGTTCGAATCATGTTGGGCCGACCACATACCATAGTGCCAATCAATCACAGGATGTACCCGCATGAAGTCCGGCCACCCTCCGTCGGTAGGATCGAAATGAGTCAACTTCTCACCGTGAGGATCGGTCCGCCGCGTCCCTACAAATATAGCTTTGATGTCTGGGTGGTCTGCTAAGTACGCTGCTAATCCCTGTTTCATCCCTAATTCATAACGGGTGACGTCTAATTGATATTCGGCGGAAGACGAGATAACGAAATCATCTATTTCGGAAAACGGATGCGGAGATACGATATATACAGCTTGAAACTTTTCGGGGAAACGCATAGACGCAGACGGTTCGCTCGGAGGTTTGGATGGTTCGTGCTTGTTCTGCTTAGGGGGACGATGCGCAAGACACGCAAGTATTATGATCAGAAGCACAAGGCCTGTAAAACAAGGATTAGTGTCTACGCCGCAAAACCAAGAGAGAGCGGGCGAACATCTTCACATACAGTCTTTCCCGCCGTTATACGATATGGATATTTCTTGAGGCCTGCGCTCTATAGCATCAGCGAGTCGTGGAGGACCAAAGGGAGGGGTTTGAGGCGTACTCATAACGCTGGAAGGCCTCGTCTACGACCCCAAAAGCCTCGCGCACCCGCGCTTGTACATTTCGGAGCAGAGCTGTGCTGGGATCTTGGGCGAGGAAGCTGTCTACCTTCCTCCTAATGTCAAGGCACACATCGTATAGGGGGCGTGGGGGCGAGCTGGCCGCTTCTACTTTGGCGGGGAAGCCGTTGACTGTCTGGCAAGCAGTGGGCGTGGAGTGGTCGCCGGGATCTTGTATCATGGTGAATGCAAGAGAGCGCTAAATATGATTGTCTCACTACGCCGAAGGTCAAAGCCCCAACTTTCGATCGTCGTTGCGAATGATCTGGATCTTTAGGAACTGGCTGGAACGGCCTCCCTCGGGAGTAAGCGGTGATCTAAATGGCGGGGTACAGAACTGCCTACTCGGGCCGGCACCAGGTATAAAGCGGACTAGATAGATAGTGGGCTAACTTGACACCAACTACCTGACACTGTTCCTAATGAAGAGTCATGGTGAAGCTTGATTGTACAGCGCGATTGCGAACATTCATATCTACCTACATATCATATCGGAACTGATGTAAGACCAATGGCTGGCCCATGACCCATCGAATACGGTCGAACAAATTAGAGGAAACGGGGATTTTGGCTAGCGATTAGGCATACTGGGGCTGAATCGGAGCTAGAGTTCACCGACTGTGGCGGGGCATTAGCCTCGCAGCTGGTAAGACTGACAGACCAGCTGGCACATACGAAGAGTCTGATAAGATAAAGAAACTTGTGCCGGATTTCCGATGACTTAGCGCCAAGATTTCAAAACAAGTAGCCAAGCTCGGGCCAAGCTGATTGGCGCTAGAAAATGTGTGGTTCGTGCTAGGTCACGTGGACGGGGTGTGGGTTCGATCCCGACATAGTGGATGGTTCTGATGGTGGGGAGGACCTTTGCGCAACAATGACTAGGTAGAACACAACTGGCCAAGACACCCATGCCCAACGACAAGCCTTGAGTTCAACGGCCGCCGTTGGTATCCGGCCAACCTGGGACGTCATTCCAATGGCCATGGCCATGACAAGCGGATTTCTCGAAGGCGAGATCTTGGCATTACAATCGCCAAGGTCGTGGTCAAGCTTGGAACCATCGCAACGCCTTGGGGCCAAGTCCCTGAGATACACTGATCGGTGATCTGATACGGCGCAGCACTATGAATGGGAGTTAGGGCCACATGGTTCTGGGCAATGGCCAGAGCCTCAACTATCATGCCCACATTTTGACTTTTCTCGGGTCGCACGCTAAGCGACTTGTGAGGGCATCTTACCCAATAAGACCATGTACATTCACTCCGGTCCATGCCCGAGGCTCTGGGTATGGAACCGTCTTTGCCGTCCTCACGCCACAAGACGTTGAGAATCCGCCCAATGATGATAACGACATTCTTGGTACTCTTGGCAACAGCATTGAGAGGAAGTTCCTCCAGCGCCGTATCATAGTGAGAAAGTTGATAGTTTGGGTACATATACGAGAGAATCCCCCTCATCTCAAACATGACGAAATGCTTCATTGAACAAAATCCGACTCGATTTCTTGGCAATCTCTTTGTGATTGTAGATTTCCTGTCTACACAAGCTTCATTCGAACGTAGGAACGGACAAAGGCTCGATGCAATAGACGACACTGGTGTACTCTCTATGCAGCCCCTTCATTTCCACTCGCGTACCACATAGATTGCTGAAGCTGTAGCCAATTCGCGATGGCTACACAATTCGAAAAGCACCCTTTCCTCCTATCTGTCGAGGATGTCGTACGATACCTGGGTTCAGACTTAGAGAGGGGGCTTTCCTCATCTCAGGTTTCCCAATTGCAACAAAAATACCCTCCGAATGAACTAGACGTTGGCGGTGCCATACCCTGGTATAAAATATTCATCAAGCAATTACTTAATGCAATGATTTTAGTATGACATCGGTTGTTCAATCATGTTGCAGACAGCTAATCGCCGGACAGGTCTTGTTCTTTGCCTTGGCACTCAGCTTCGCTGTCGGCGATTACATCGAAGGCGGCGTCCTTACGGCTGTCATCATTTTGAACGTATCTATAGGTTTTTATCAAGAGTATGGAGCCGAAAAGAAGATGGATGCTCTTCGAGCTCTGTCGTCTCCTTCAGCAATGGTTTTACGAGATGGTAAGACTGAGGTTATAGCAAAGTAAGTCTTCATAATGGTCAGAGTCAACCTAGTAATATTCTCGTGTTAATTTACTGGTAGCGCGGAGGTTGTGCCTGGAGATATCGTCATCCTT
Organism: Nemania abortiva; assembly: GCA_022578505.1. Lineage (NCBI taxonomy): Eukaryota > Fungi > Ascomycota > Sordariomycetes > Xylariales > Xylariaceae > Nemania > Nemania abortiva. The sequence goes on from MU392587.1 coordinate 170,872, forward strand.
AAGATGGGCGATACAATCCCAGCCGATATCCGTGTCTTCGAAGCTATGAACCTAGCAGCTGATGAACAGTCCCTCACTGGAGAGTCGGTGCCAGTTGAGAAGATTGTAGATTGCCTCGAGGACACGGAACTTGGTATTGGCGATAGAATCAATATTGCTTATGGCACAACTACCGTTCAAAAGGGGCGTGGCCGTGGGATTGTTATTGCCACTGGCATGACGACCGAAGTAGGCAAAATTGCTGCCGTAAGTTGCAATCAAATCTCGTATCTCGCAATCCAAACGCCAGCCCATATCAGCGCTGCGGAACTCTTACCGGTTCCAAAACTCTTTGGATGTCCCCTAAACTAACCCCAAAATCCTAGTCAACCGCAAAGAAGCACCGCAAGGCTGGCCGTTCGATGAACTATAAGAAATATGGGAAGCGGCAACCGGTTATAGGTCTTAGCAAACGCATTTACGACTTCGTAGGCGGATTCCTCGGTTTGACTGAGGGAACCCCCTTGCAGATTAAGCTATCGAAACTTGCCTACATCCTGTTTGGGTGTGCTCTTGTTCTGGCTCTCATCGTCTTCGGTGTTAATAAGTTCGGTGACTCGCCAGAAATTGTTATCTATGCGATTAGCACCGGTATTGCTATCATCCCAGAGTCTCTCGTCGCGTAAGTAAATTAGCCACTACTAATTATTGATTGAAGCTCACTAACCCCTACCCACCCGTAGTGTCCTAACTATCACCATGGTTGTTGCTACAACCGTAATGAGGAAGGCCAACGTAGTTGTCCGGGATCTCTCCGCACTCGAAGCTCTTGGCGGCGTGACCAATATCTGTTCCGACAAGACTGGCACCCTGACTCAAGGGGCCATGATCGTCCGGAAAGTATGGGTACCTTCCAATACCATATATACAGTCCAAGACTCGAAGCATCCCAGCAATCCTACAGAAGGACGAGTAACTGTCTCTAAAAATCAGGATGGCGCTGCTGAGCCCGAAGAGAAGCGGGATTTCGACCAGGAACGTAGTGCCGCGACCCTTAAATTTGACGTTCCGGAAGAGAAGCTTAATCCGCCCAAGGACGAATCGAAGAGGGGGAGAATCGCGACTATGAATCCTGAGTTAGAAGCTTTCCTGTTATCAGCTGCTCTTTGCAACCTTGCGACAGTACGACACCAGCCCGAAACCAACCATGACGAGCCTGAATGGCAGGTGTCAGGCGAGCCTACAGAAATTGCCTTGCAAGTATTTGCTCACAGATTTGACCGAGGCAAGAAGACTATTGAGGCTCAGGGATGGAAACAAGTCGCAGAATTCCCCTTCGATAGCAATATAAAGCGCATGTCCGTCATCTACAACGGGCCCGACAGTGACCACAGTATGGTTTTCACGAAAGGCGCCGTGGAGCGTGTCATCGATCTATGCAGTACCGTTGGTATTGGAGGTAGCCAAAGACCGATGACTGACGAGCTCAAAGACGAGATTCTCAAGCAGATGGATGCCTTTGCGAGCCAAGGCCAACGAGTTCTTGCTATTGCATCACGGCCTTGGGAAGGCATGTATAAAGAGAAGACAAATCATGAAAATGTAGAAGACGAGAACGCTCTGCGCCAGAATGTTGAATCCAGTCTTACGCTGTTGGGTCTAGCTGGCATCTACGATCCTCCTCGTCGGGAGACTACACCTGCTATCGCTGAGTGCTCTTCTGCTGGAATCCGTGTTCACATGTTAACCGGCGATCATCCGGCGACCGCCGAGGCAATTGCTAAAGAAGTCGGCATTATCCCACGCAACCCCGGCGTCCTAAGTGATGAGGTTGTCAAATCGCTAGTGCTCAAGGCGAGTGATTTTGACAAATTAACCGACCAAGAGATCGATGCATTGCCTGAGCTACCCCTCGTCTTAGCTCGATGTGCCCCCGACACGAAAACGCGCATGATCGAAGCCCTGCGACGCCGTGGCGCATTCATGGCTATGACAGGCGATGGGGTGAATGATGCGCCGTCACTCTCCCGTGCTGATGTGGGCATTGCGATGGGATCTGGTTCAGATGTTGCTAAGTCTGCCTCGAAAATTGTCTTGACCGATGATAAGTTTAACTCGATCGTCGCAGCCATTCGCGAAGGCCGTCGCATGTTTGATAATATTCAGAAATTTATCTTGCATCTATTGACGTCCAATGTGGGCGAGGTTATCCTTTTGATCGCAGGTCTTGGGTTCCAGGATGAGGCGGGTTACTCGGTGTTCCCAGTCTCCCCACTCCAGATCCTGTGGATCAATCTGGTCACGTCAAGTTTTCCTGCATTTGGCCTTGGACGAGAGTCAGCGTCTCGCGAAGTCATGCGTAAGCCGCCGCACGATAAGGAAAGCGGTGTTTTCACGAAGCAAGTTCTTGTTGACATGGTTGTGTATGGCACATGGATGGGGACTCTCACACTCGCGACGTTCATCATCATCGTCTATGGTGCCAATGATGGCCAACTCGGCAGAGACTGCAACAAGCATTGGTCGGAAGAATGCGAGCCGGTATTCCGCGCTCGTGCTGCCGTTTTCGCGGAGCTGACTTGGCTGATCCTCTTCAGCGCCTGGGAGTTTAAGGACATCCGACGCTCCATGTTCCGACTGAATCCCGATAGCACCAGCCGCTTCCCAATGTTTCGAGACGTATACGAGAACAGGTTCTTGTTCTGGGCTGTTGTTATTGGCGCGCTCAGCGTCTTCCCTGTTGTATACATCCCAGTGCTCAACAGAGTAGTCTTCAAGCACACAGAAATTAGCTGGGAATGGGCTCTATCAATCGGAGCCTTGATCCTTTTTGTGGCCGGCATGGAGCTTTGGAAGCTTACCAAGCGCAAGTTCGGACTTCTCGAGGATCGTGCAGTAGTCCGCGGGGCCTTTTCTCAGGGTGAGGAGAGTGGCCGTAAATTCCACCACACATTCAGTATGGGCAGTCTCAAGAGCTGGAGGAGCATTGGTAGAAGGGAGACGACTGATACCAGCCACACCCGTGACGCAGAGAAGTGAGCCTAATACGGACTCATTGAGAGGGGAAATACGATGGATTTGGTGGCAAGGAGGCAAGATACCCAAGGGGGAAGCTTTTGATATTATTGATTTTGGATAAAAAGACTGGAGGGTCTACCTGGGTAGATTTTATGTTAGAGAAACTTAATTTCAGTAGTCAATTATAGGAAACATAACTATCGCTTCAGTCAGGCTGGATTTTCCACATGGGTATACTCAACCTTGGTGCACGGAATTTCAAAGATGTGCGAGAGATCGGGATTGAACACCAGGTGTTTAGCAAAGCCAGAGCCATAGCCCGTCGTTTAGACGAGGCAGCACTAGATATAATAAGAGGCGAACTCCTACCAGGTAAGTGAGGCCAAATAGGGGTGTGAGTTGCCCACCCCACTCTCTAGCCACAAGCCTGCCGGATACCTACCTGCCCCACTGCTAAGTGCACTACCAAGTATGTACTTAATACAACGTGTAGGTACCCCTAAGCTCGGGCTGTCAACGCCAATACTATCACGTCAGGACAGGTTGGTTGTATCCATTAGCCATTTCGATTGCACCCACGATAGCGCGACCGTCTCCCGATCACCAACTTCAATACGTTCCTTCAAGACGACGACGACATTCCTTGTTTACTTCGAGCAACTCGACTCCGGTTTCAACTTATCTCTTTTAATTAATTAACTCAGCGACACAACCCCAACAACCGCCATGGCCCCGACCAAGCCCGCCGCTTCTGGCGACAAGTACTCGGTGATTCTGCCGACATACAACGAGCGCCGCAACCTGCCCATCGTCACCTGGTTGCTCAACAGGACCTTCTCAGAGCAGTATGCCTCACCGACACCCTGCATCCGTTTCTCCCCCCTTAGGAATTTGATCATAGAGAGAGAACCTCGCTGATCCCAGCTGTCTTCTCCCCATAATAGGAACATCGACTGGGAACTCGTCATCGTCGACGACGGCTCGCCCGACGGGACACAGGTGGTCGCGGAACAACTGGTCAAGGCGTACGCGCCGCACGTGGTGCTGAAGACGCGGTCGGGCAAGCTCGGGCTGGGCACGGCGTACGTGCACGGGCTGCAGTTCGTGACGGGCAACTTCGTGATCATCATGGACGCCGACTTCAGCCACCACCCCAAGTTCATCCCGCAGATGATCGCGCGGCAGAAGGAGGGCAACTACGACATCGTCACGGGCACGCGGTACGCCGGCGACGGCGGCGTGTACGGCTGGGACCTCAAGCGCAAGTTCGTCAGCCGCGGCGCCAACCTGTTCGCCGACACGGTGCTGCGCCCGGGCGTTAGCGACCTCACGGGCAGCTTCCGCCTCTACAAGAAGGCGGTGCTGCAGAAGGTCATCGAGAGCACCGAGAGCAAGGGCTACACCTTCCAGATGGAGATGATGGTGCGCGCCAAGGCCATGGGCTGCACCGTCGCCGAAGTCCCCATCAGCTTCGTCGACCGCCTCTACGGCGAGTCGAAGCTGGGCGGCGACGAGATCGTCGAGTACGCGAAGGGCGTGCTGAGCCTGTGGTTGAAAGTGTAGACGAGGTGGAATCGGTCACGTCGCGCAGATGCTTTGCGAGGGGGTTTGCATGTCAGGGAAAATAAAACCAAAGAGGTTGATATCAAGCTTGATCCGGCGTTGTGGGTGTTTTCGTCATGCGTATGTATAGATTCATGAACTCATAATAACTATAAGCCTATGGCGCTGTGCTTCTCTGCTCTGCTTTGCTCTGCTCTTGTTTATGGCCAGCTGTACTTGTTCTTCTATTTACCAAAGATCCAAACCTGTGTGAGTCTATCTCAAATAAACGAACGCCTTACGAAACTCGTAATACCGCTGGCTTTCAAATATTGCATCACAATATACCCGATATTTCTCACTCATCCCCACTCTCGCCTCACATATTCCTCCCACCAGTAACCATAATCGTCTGGCCCGATACGTACGAGAATAAGGGGCTGACGACCGCTAAGATGGCCGAAGCCGCCTCGGACGCCTGGCCCGGCCTACGGAGAGGGATGTCGGCATGCATCTGCTCAGGCGGAGTCTGCTTGCCCTTCTGCTGTGGGATGCCGATGTCGATACGTTCGCCCTTCGGGCCGACGACGAAGGCGCCCTTCTCTTTCGCCTGCGTCAGGCGTGTCTGGATGTGGCCAAAGGCGACCGTGTTGGCGCGGACGCCGAAGCTGGGGCCCCATTCCTTCGCGATGGTCTTGGTCATGCCGGCGACGCCGGCCTTGGCCATGGCGTAGTTGATCTGCCCGGCGTTGCCGTGGATGCCGCTCGTCGAGCTGATGTTGATGATGCAGCGCGGCTCGCCGTCGCGCACGCGGAAGTACGGCGCCGCGGCCCGCACCAGCTGGAACGGCGCCGTCGCGTGCAGCGCCAGGATCGTATCCCACTGCTCGTCGCGCATCTTGTGGATCACGCCGTCCCAGGTGTACCCCGCGTTGTTCACGAGGATGTGCAGCTTGCCGCCGCCGAACTCCGCCGCCTGCTTGACGAGAGACGCCTGGTAGGCCGTGTCGAGCACGTCGCCTGCGAGCGCGAGCGCGCGGCCCGGCGAGACGCTGTTGATGCTGTCGGCGACGGCTTGGGCTTTGGCTATGGCAAGGTGAGCCGCATGTCTTCGGGTAGAACAGACAGAGGAGATTGCAATAAGTGAGCCTTACCTGCGTCGATGTCGGAGATAATGACCTTGGCGCCCTCATTCGCAAATAGTTTTGCCGCCTCTGCTCCTATTCCCTGGCCACTACCTGTGATAATCGCCGTCTGACCTGCCAGCATACCCTTAGGGTAGTTCAAATGAGCGGCAATTTGGGATACTCGTTCCGACATCTTGAATCATATATCAAGATCTTTAACTAATTATAGAGAAGTCTCTTATAATAGGAGAATAATAGTGAATTAATTAACAACCGATTTAGCGCGGATTTCTCCACCTCGAATGGTGCTCTTAGAGGCGAATTAATTTAGATACTACTCACCATCTCCCAAGTGCCATCATTTTGGAGACAACTTACGGTGTGAATTGAAATGCTTTGTCTGCAGACCCTTGCTCCCCCCCATTGTCTAAAGGCGGGAGCTTACCCCGGATCTTCATTGACGTGCCGAGGTTCCCCGCCAAATGAGCCTCCCACAACCCACATAATTGCTACAATAGTCAATAACGAGTTTTACTCTTCATACTTGCTTAGATACGATTAGATTATCTACTAACAGGTAAGATTTTTACAAGTCTCAATTAATATGAAGGAAATCTTAAGTCAAATAGACCACCCAATACTACTACAACTACAACCATCCTTCAATTTGAGGGCATGAAGGTACTAATGGAAAATTATGCTGCCTTCGTGTGGAATCTGTTCGAAGACTATTGATTAAACCCTGACTATTGACCCCTACTATAATTATGGATTGATCAAAGTCATTGAAATTGTCCCTAAACCTCTAGGCCTCCTTTATGCGCCCCTTGCACACGAAAAGGGTGTAACAAAGGCTTGCCATACTCAAGAAATTGGGAAGTCATTCAATTCACCGATAAATTTCTATTAGATCAAGAACACTAATGGTTCCCTGATATCTAGCTTGGATAGGTTTCTACGACTTGTTTTAACCTAGTTCCTTGCTTCTAACTGCTCTTTCGCTTCAAGGTGCCTTCTCGCTTCTAGTTTTTCTATATCTAGGGCCACTAGAGAACTAATACAGAGGTTGAATTATAAAATGATAATGCTATAAATCTACATTTGAGCTAACAATATCGTGTAGCACTATCTCAGGTGTGTACAGCAGAGCACCGTTCCTTCACGCGTTTTTAGTTGTATACATGTGTGACTGGGAGTTTATCAAAATAATATCTTCCTCTGGGGTCTCGGTCTCATTATGGAATTTCCAGAAACTAAATTAAATATAGACTCCTAATTTTGATAAATATACAAATGGTCATGATGTACCAGCATCATCTCCACTCAAACTCTGAGCAGTATATTTTATACAATATAAGAAACCGTGTCCAATACTCTGGGCACGAATTTGTTTTATATCTGCCTGCCGGGTGATTGTATAACTAACCTGTAGGGTGGTTATGTTCCTAGGATCTGGCTACATATATATAGGTGCCAGGCCTCCCTGGGACCTGGGAGGTTCAGGAATCAATTGGTTGCTCTATGGCCAATCCATCTAACCCTGCCACCCGTGGGTATCGCCGTGTCCTGGGACCATGAACGGGTCAGCCCAGTCCATTAAGTCGCCCTCATCAGGGTACGCGAAATACTCATTGTCCCATCGTCTAGAATTAAACCATTCGAGGTCCTGTTTGTTGAGCCCTAAAGAATCCGGGAGATCTTTGTTCATCAGGGTCGTGATGGTAGTTCGAAATCGAGCCGCGGTCGAGTCTCTTGCGAAGATGACCAGGCGCTCCAGAATACTCGCCCATCTCCAAATGTGATCGGCGTCTAATGTCCCTTGCATCAGCCTGAATTCCAGCGTCTGCGTTCTGTGGGGCAAGGCTCTTCCAGACCGCTGCTGTCCCGTGATTCGCCATCGGATGCAAACTTCGTTATTCCCTCCATTTCGCATCGCGGCATTGAGGTCATCGATGGTCCGGTGTTGCCAGATATTACTGAAGTACTGGTGCAGTTTCGGGCGTGGCAAGAAACGGGGAATGTATCTCCTCATCTGGGTTTCGTACGTTCGCTTGAGTGCACCGGTCGTTGTAGCCGAGTATTCTGCGTGGTCCCTGTCTCCCTCGAGAACAAACATGGCCAGATTGGACTCCGTCGCCATTGGCGCGCACCATTCACCTTGTTCGCGGTCCAGCCGCTGCAGCTTGAACATGGATGGTTCTACTAGGTGCCAGAGAGTGGCGAATTTTTTCAGATGTAGAAGCGTCCACCCTGCTTGCTGGCCTATATGAACGTGGACTCCAGACAGGATTGTGCTCATTGGCTTGTGGATTCTTATCGAATTCCGAACTGACTCACAAACCTTTATTAGTGTTGGGCGAGTCTCTGGGTGATCGTAATCTAGAATGCTGGAGATGATCTCAGCCCCGAACCATCTATACAAGCGTGGTGGCCGTATCACGGTACCAGGCCTCAATGGGTTTTCAGGTAGGCTATCGGGGAGTGTTCTGTACTCCTGGGGACCCGGCATAACAGTGCAGATAGTGCAATCGTCGGTAGCCGACCAGGCATTGTATACATCTTGGTGTTCCAGACCAGTCGGGATATTGGGGTCCTTGGCGGCGGCGCTGCTAGAGTAGTGTCTTTGCCTTTGGTCATGGATAAACCTATTCATCTGCTCAAACCAGAGCGTCATAATCTTCTCTCGAGCCTCACGAGGACACACTCCCTTGATCATAAGAGGTATGTTGTCTCGAGCTTCTCGTATCATGCCTTCCCTAGTCTGATATATTTCTAGACCATGGTCGTGGTGGAAGGCTCTGAACTGGTCCATTAAGTCACTTATCGCTTTGGATACATTTTCGTCCTCCGTCATGTTTGTACTACATTGAAATTAGCTTTAAATGCCTCTAAATTCACAGGAAGCTCCCTAAATTAGGAATGATATTTCATGGCTAACTTCCGTAGAGTAGGAGAACTATGGCAAGATGCCGAGAGACGAGGCTACTTACTTCCATAAATACTGCCCCCTCCAGTTCATGATATAAGGATCATTTGTATTCGGCGCTTGGTAGTCTAGGCTGTCCCACCAGTCGAAGGTATCCTGGTAAAAACCAACTACGAGGAGGTTTGGTTAGTGCTCAATATTGAAAGAGGATAATAGTTCGGGGTGGAGAGGGCCAATAAAAGAAACTTGAAATGGATATGGGATGTTTAGTAAGGGCAAGGCAACCAATGACCCAAGAAGCAAGCTATGGGACGTCTGTATCTATGAGCTATAGCCCATCATACTAATCGAAGCGGGTGAAATGGACATGAAAAGATTACGGATGGGACGTTTGAACGCGAATAACTTACAGAATTCTCTAGTCTTGTGGGCTACCACGCCTGCCTGAATAAGCTCATCGATAATTTTGTTCCTTGCAGTGTACCTATAAGCAAGCGAATTCGAGTCTAGGTTGATGAGGGCATCTGATAACCAACGTCCGTCCTTCGGGTGCGGATCCGGAATATCCTCCCTACACCTAGACACAGCCATCATCACCTCGAACTCGAATCCCAGTGTTGTTGCATTAGGTCCTGGTGGCCGAGGTGGGTTGTCCGTGCGATCCTCCTCCTCCTCCTCTCCATCGAGATTATCGTCAGAGGAGTCCTTTTGTCCGGAAGCGTTTCGGTGGTTTGGGGGTTTGGGTGGTTCTGCTTGTCGTCTTGAACCGGTCCGGTTTAAGTCAGCGATGGCATTTGACACCATCATCGTACCATACTCGTCGCTATCCATCTCGTCCCCCGGCCCTGGGGGGTAATCGCGCTGGCGAATATTGCCATCGGTAGTTCCCCTCGGGCTCGCCTCTCTTTGGTCGCGAGATCCACGACGAGGGCCCCGAGGAATATTTGATCTCCTACCCCTCCCACTCATTATAAAGAAATATACTCAATATAAAACTTATGTAAATATAATTTCGCGTGTTTCAAATTTCGAATTGGCCAGTCAACTTGCTCTACGGTTCATAGCTCATGTTGCATTTGGGCACTTCTTAGATTTTAACATCTTTACATAGTCAATGGAATAGACATGTATATCCTGTGCTTTATGGCTTGGTCATTGACGACCGCTTCCGGAGGTAACTTAGCTATTGTATTAGGCTCCTTTATCATTTGTCATTGGCTTAGTATATATATAAATCGTTAAAGAGCCTTCAGCTTTACGCCTCCGCTGTATAAAGAACGCTAAAAGATGGAGCTCGACAATGGGATTCTAGAGCCTTATGTTTCCTGTGATCTTATTATACTATTTTCCTTGTCTGGCAGGTGGAAACGATATGTAAGTGATTCTAACATCTAATATCTGCTGTGTGGACACCTCAAGTGTGTTTATATTCCACTACCTACACTGTTGTACGTACTATATATGCATTTCATTTGAATTCATATAAGCAATCCAATTCCCCGAAATCATCTCTAAACACTATACCTATTATATCATATTCAAATTATTATCTGCCCGCTACCTAGGTACTTAAGGTAGCAGCATGCTCAAGAGCCCAGGGACCTAAAGATATGCTTATATGCGCATTACGACCTGCTACATATGTGATTTAAATACATATTAAGCCGATAGTTAGATACCTAGGTACCTAGGTATTGATGTAGGCGATCGTGGGGCTTAGCCACCTTATCATCCCGCATACAATAGTGATCTATCCCATCCAACGTCTTACTGCTTTAGCACTTTACGTGTCTGGTCTGTCGTGTAATCCGCACCCCCCACTCGTGACTGACATGACTTGACGATGCGTGGACGCGGAGGCGCTCGAGGTGGTCGGGGCGGTCGGGGCGGCAGGACACCCTCTGCACCATGGAGCCGATTGAAACCCGTCGAACTCGATCCTCTCGAGTCGATGGGACTGCCCTCGAAGGGAGACAATAGGTATGTCGTGTTTGTTGATGCCCATTCCTATGTCTATGCCTACGACCACGAAAGTGAGAGACGCCCGAGATGTGCAGATGTGCAGATGTCCACTGCTCCAGGTGCTAATCATATCATATAAAGGCTGCTAGACTTCAAGACACAGGAACGTTATTATACCAAGATCGTCGAACGCTACATGACCTTCTGCTCCGACGCCGGCGAGCGCGACGAGCTGCTGCGTCGATTCGCCTCGTTGAATCTGTCCTCGACCAATGCCGCTTCGGGCCAATTCGGTGCCAAGAACGCGAAGCCTCCAACTCCCAATTCCACTCCTGGTCCCAGGCAAGGCGATTCCAATGCTCTTCCCGACGTTCTCTCTGCGCTTAGGAAGTTACGGGAAGGCATCGTGGCCTCCAAGCGCGCCGACGATTTTGCCATCCAAGCATACCTCTTCTGCATCCGATTGTCTGTTTTGGTAAAACATCCCGAGTCCTACCATCCCGCCATCCTCCATCTTCTGCGCCGGATACAGCCCGTGCGCAGCATGACCACGGTCGAGCTAAACGAGGTGACGTCCTATCTCGTGCTGGACACGGCCTGCAGGCGAAATAATCTGGGGGAAGCATTCGCACTCCGACATCGATACCGCTTGAAGGATTCCAAGGTCGACGCTGTGCTCGATGCGCTCACACATGACAATTATGTCGAGTTCAAACGACTGAAGCAGAGGGTGGATGGACATCGGGCGAAGCTGCTGGAGTATGCCGAGGATGCTATGCGGAAGCACCTGTTGAAATGCTTTGGTAGGACGTATCTTAGTGTGGACTTGACCTTTTTAGAGTCTTCCGCCAATTCTTCGTGGCCTCGACTCACTGCAGAAGATGGAGTGGGTTGGGAGTTAGATGGAGGCAAAGTTGTGATCAGGAAGGTCAAGGCAAGGTAATGATTTCGGTTATTGATACCCCCCGTTATAAATAACAAAGAAGATCGAGGGTCGCTGGCTAGTCGGCGTCGCATCTAATCGGCGATTCCTCCTGAGGCCGGAGTCCGGTTTACCACGTATCCAGATGTACACTCCTCTACTGTGACGATGGTTAGGCAATATGAGTCCATGCCGATTAGCTGAGCTAGATTATTCCTTCTATTGGTACCAGCCTCATACACACATAAAGCTAATCTGCGTAGGTAACCTTCAAGAAACCAATAGTATCTCTCTTGTCAAGCTCCCACTTCGTGAATCTTTCCGTACCAAGGAGTCTCAAGAGATAGTATTCCCCGGCAACACCCGCCCAGTTATCGACAAAACCAAACGTGGTCGAATCCTCAGCTCCTATGTAGACACCCGGCACCTGCTGGTCGTTGATGAAATGCCAATAGGGCGTCACCGGGATGTTGGGGTACTTGTCTTCCGGAAACCCGAACCCGAGCGCGCCCTCGAGGGTCGGGTCCCCAGAAATAACCAGATCCTCCCACGTCGCCTCACCGCCGGTCGTCATGTTCAGCAGCGCCTGCAGGGTGTTGTTGGCGCAGCGCATCGTGATGTTTCTTGTGGGGACGGCGGCCGGCGCTATGACCTAGAGAGAAACGAAACCTGTGAGTTACTCCTGCAATTGCGTGTATGTACATCAGGACGAATAAAGGGCCTTTTCTCTTGTGCGGGAAGGGAAGGGGTGAGGTAAAGAATTGAGGAGCGGTGCTCACGTATCCATAGCGATGGCTCCCGTCAACATAGTACGCGGCGTTCAACCCGATGCCGTCGACTGGCCGCCCCGTCGAGTCTGCTATGCCGATGAATGGCCCGGCGTCCCGGCCGTCGAAGCCCGGATACGAGGTGCACGAGGTGCCGATGGGGACTGCGGTCACGTTCGGGGCCGCGGCTGTTCCGTGCAAGCATAGCGCAAACGCCACTACGGCTGTCGTTGAGATCTTCATCATGATGAGGGTCGTGGGCATGGAATCACAAATCAGAAAACAGTTTCGGGAAGCGGGCGATGATTTATCCCTTATACATTCATCTCATACGTGGGACCCCTCGGCGGCCGTTGGAGATTGGCTGGATAATACGGCTGCACTCTATCACCGAGGACGACTCAGGCATCTAGACCACTGAGCCGGTGAAGATGTCAGGGTGTCTCGAATTACCGATGTGTAATCTAATAAGCTTAGGGAGGGTGACAGTGCCGAGACGCGACATGGATCAGTATAACATATACATACGCATATTAGGTGGATTGATGAGATGAGGATATAAATTGGTAGTGCACCCTTGATAGCAATAGTACGATATACTCCAATGGGATAGAAATTTAATACTACGGTATTAATAATGCTGCTATACGATGGGCTATCGCAGCATATAAGAGCACATTATCGTAGCTAAGATGCTATGTAGTCAGAAAGTGAAGCGCATCACTACTTTTCTTCATAGTAAGGGTAGCATTAATAACGAGTGTAGTTTCTCATTCACCCTCCTACGAGCCGAGAGATTAAAAGGTTATCATCAATAACGTGTTTAATAGTCGTATAATATTATCCCGCCAACATGTTCTTTTTCCACACTAAATTATTACGTTCCTGCGAAATCTTAACAACATCTGTAGCGCCTCGAATTATAGCATCCTGGCAACGCCGAACTCGATTAATCCGTCTTCTTGTTTTTTAAAAAGCGAACTACATAAGCTGTTAGTTGCGATCTGCAGGCCTCTTTTGAAAATAAAAACGCGGGCTGATCGTACCGTTATCTCAATAGCTATACCCTTTCAAATGAGCCTAGCGGCCGGAGCGTATTCTAGTTGTCGTAGGCCGGGCAGTCGGGATCATCGCAATACGTGTCTTTCCGCCAGCGTGGGAGCGCCATCTCGATCTTCTCGCAATTTCGGCGGCGTCGCTGGCCCTTCTTGCACTGTTCGATTTCGAACGCCCACTCCTTGGTGGCTTCGTCGATGACTCGACAGCCACACATGTAAAAGATGTCGTGTTGGTAGCACATCACTGTACGTTGTCGTTTTTTCCCTCTTTCTGTTTTCCTCTTTTCCCCGCTTCCCCGTACTTTTAAATTGTCCCAGTATTAGGGCCGGAGGTTGTCTGGGGGAACTGCTGCGGTCTCGGTGGTGGTCGGGATAAAGACAAGGTAAAATCGGCGCGGCTTCGGCTAACAAAGATAAACCTTGCTGCTGCTGCTGCTTTTGTTCTCTATCCTTGCTCGTGAAGTTGCGCGTTTAATGAAGAGAGAATCACCAATGGAACCAACTAGACGAAGCACGGTCCTAATTGAAGCAAGGAGTACGTATGGTGGTGTATCGCAGCACAAGGCGGAACTCGGCATCGATAAATGTGGCATCATGTCGAGTACATTGATGACCGCTTTGCTTTCATAAGACACCACGTGTGTTCGTAAACCTTCCTTTTAAACTTCATCGGGAGGGACGGCTCGTAAAACCTTATCATTATATGCCATCCATCTAACGCGCGTATTCAACACGGCCTTGCTGAATTATAATCGTTGATTTACCTCTCCCGACAGCCTGGGAAGTTGTTCTCGTGTCGCTTGTTTGTGTGGGCGTTATGGCGGTTGTGTAAGTATGTAAGTGAGCGATCTTAGTGGTCCAGCTGAACCGCTACAAGAAGTAAGGATTATGGGTACCTCCGGTAGCCCGGTACTCACCTACCAACCTTCTAAATATAGCCACTTATATGTAGGATACACAATGTGTCCCATCAACATCACTGTGTCTTAATCCATGTCTCTTCATCATCATGACAAGAGAAAATGGGATTAAAATTTTAGTAATTAGCAATATGTGCAAAGGTATAGCGACTAAGGTATCGCATTACGCCCATCACAAAGAGGTTGTCAGAGCACTTAGTCAGAATCCATCGGATGAGAGAGCAATGCGCTTAAAATCACGATCGGGACCATTATACGAGGATGCTTGTTGTGTGAGCAACAAGCTGCATGATTCTTATGTCATGTATTCGTGAAATCTGAGAAGAGTGTGCGTCTCTCCTGCTATCTTGTCCTACAGTACTCTGAGCAACCGTCGAATGAGCGGTCCCTCTCTCAGGTTAGCCCTAGCATCGGGGTAAGGTTTCGACGTACAAACTCACCGACTTCAACGCTTCAACTATGGCCTAGGGAGCCCGAACCGAGTTCCGTTAGCGAGCCGAGTCATTGGCGTTCATCGAACACCATCGTATCCGCTTCCTCTATGCAAACCACCGAGCAACAAGGATTATCCATTAACCCGAAAAGTTAGCTACCTTTTCGCCGACTGTCACCATCGTCATCCTGCTCAAACGCTGTATGTGTCTTGCAAGGACTCGGGCGAGCTGTCAGAGGAAACTGACGAGCAGTTCCCTGAGGTGTAATCGACCTGTGTCAGCAGATCATCGCGGCCATATTCGCCCCTGTCTACCTCTTCAAATCGGTCCTCCGAGACACTAGGCGACGGCGATAGATATCGACCTGGCGGAAGGAGCGAGAGCAGTGAAAGCATATCTTCCCTAAACTGTCTTGACCGGAGCGTCCTTCGTTCAGGTACTAAGGTGCGCTCTGCTGATTCCCGAGGTGGGTTCGGATGTAATGAAGACGAGTCCTGTGTATCGGCTTGGTCGTCGTCATCTGGCAGCGATGGGTATTTTCTTTTTCTGCTCTTTCC
Source organism: Nemania abortiva (assembly GCA_022578505.1). Classification (NCBI taxonomy): domain Eukaryota; kingdom Fungi; phylum Ascomycota; class Sordariomycetes; order Xylariales; family Xylariaceae; genus Nemania; species Nemania abortiva. Next base: position 186,084 of record MU392587.1, read on the forward strand.
ATGTTGGCTAATTATTTGGTCCCATCCTGGCGAGCCCGGAGTGTGTGTCTCTGTGAGAGCATACCCTCCATTAACACGCTCCCTCGAGCATGATATCACGACGTACCCTGACTGGGAAGCGGGAGGAGAGGGTGATGGAGAATGCAATGAAATGGCATCACGAGGCTGCTGTAGAGATACGTCTAATAAGTCGTACCCCGTCTCCGAGTCGCTATCAAAGCTAAAGATGAGGTCGGATAGCTCGTCCTTTTCCGGGTGAGCTTCTTTTATACCATCTTCTTCTACCAGTAGTTCGAGGTCCATGATCAATTTATGATATTGAATTATATGTATGATGTGATAAGCCAAGGGCCTCGAAAGACAGGCGATGGGAAATATGCGATGGTGTTGGGTGGAGGAGGGTTGTTTTATGAGGCCGGCGGCTTAATAGGAGGGAATAAGAAATAGAGGGGGAGGCAATCCTTTCTTTACCTTGTTCCTTCGAAGCCCTTCGATGTGCAATGTAGTATTGAGCAGACGACTAAGCTATGGTAACCCGGGAGAGCATATGGCCGGATCGTACGGATAGGATTTTAAACCTATACAGGGTCAGTAGTGACATGCTCTCGGGTAGCACGATCCGGATCCAGTCAATTGCCGGCATGGATAAGCTAAATATGAGGACGCTCTCGGATTGCCACCAGGCTTGAATCCCGCGTAGGAATCCGTGATAGCCTATAGATAAGCGCCAAGTCGGCTACATCCTAATATTATTTCCTCAAGGTTCACGTCAGACGAGAGCCTCATTCCCTTAATGATCTCGCCATAGCTATAATTTGTAATCTATCTAAGTCTAGGCAATCCTCTTCTTTTTGATTTCCCTTTGCTCCTTAGGGATCGACGTTTCTATTCAAGAGTTGACGTATCACCAACCCTTCGAACCGGCGTAGTAATTTCAAGCCACATCCACTCAATATCCGACTCGCTCTCGCGTTTATCGTATGTCGAGAGCTAAGTATCCGATGTGCGTCGTCCAATATCTATCGATCATCTACTATATCGTATGTAGTTGCATGCCTCCCCTGCCGGATCCGAGTTGAATCCCACTATGATTGGACGCTGAGTGCCACTAAGCGTCGCGTTTCGGAGGAAAGCGAGAAATACGATCTATACGACACAAGAGCCTCATAATCGATCAATCCGCTATTCCCTGGTAGCACGGCAGGATGGGGATGACTATGTTAGATTTTACCAATGCGTTTCTGAAAAGAGCTAGCAAAGTTGAGGGGGGAAAATGGGTTTGCAGGAGAAAGGAATTTGTTTAGATACGCGTCTAATCTTTCACATGCATTCCATTCCCAAGCGACAGTAACAAGCTATCTCCGAAAACAATGAAATGCTCACAGGACTACCTAACTTTTTTACCCACTCAGACCCTATAGATACCTTACCAGCTATTGACAATTGAGCCCCATGTACGCCATCACCCTTGTTATTAGACACCGATCCTATATGTTATTGGATATGTTGATCCTAACACCAACATGAATTAATCATCTTCTATATCATCGTCGCTCAGGACAAGCTTCTGAACTTGTAGAGACGTCACTGAACCTCGGTCATGACTGTTGTGCCGTATAGCAACACCTTTCTTGCGCGGCGAGGACTCTTCAGTAGGTTTGTCTGTGGCCCATGCTTCAGTATCACCGCCTCCTGAGTTTTCGTCCAGGTCAACAGCGTCCTCATCAACGGCCGTTCCGATGCCTGAAAATGACACCACTTTCTCGATCTCTTTTAGTCGTACTGCAGAACCTGGTATTCTGCGTCGGCGAGCAATGTGTGACATATAGGGCAGTCTTTCGAGAAGCATTTCGCGACGAGCAGAGCTCCCAAGTGATAGCAACGCGCTAGACTGGTCTGAAGACTGCTCCGGCTGTTTGCCGTGGCTGAGATTTTGCCGAGAGGTCTGGTTGTCAAGCCATTGACCGGTGTTAGTATTCTTCGGGCGCCGAAAAGCGGATGCGCCGTCGGTCACATCATGCTCAGAGTCACCACCCTTTAGCAAAATAGAGGCCCAGTGATCGACTAGACTCTCCAACTCCTCCTTTTCTCGCCATAGCTTGAGACTAGTCGGGTAAAACATTTTGAATGCGTCACCACCACCGCGTCTAGATCCAGTCGCTATCCTCTTGACTGGGCTAGGAAGGGAGAAGAGCAAACCGCGTGTAGCTACTTGGAAGGCGATCTCTTCCTGTCGTAGCATATGACTAGCTGAATCCCTACCGAAAAAACCTGAAGCACCGGCACTCCGTCCACCGAAGAATATATCCCAGGAAGGGCATAGAAGATCGCTCTCAGACAGATAGTCAATACATCCCCCCGTGTAATCTAAAAAGGAGTTTGGGTCGGAGTGACCTGTTGGTTCACACGACAAAATGTAATTTTCGTGCAGACCAGAAATGAAGGTATGTGTATCGGTTCCCGTTTCATCAATTAGACTGTCCACGGAGACCTCGGATCTCTTTGGTCGGGAACATGAGGTCAAATAATCAGGTAGTAATTCGGCCTTGCCCTCTAGAGATTGAGGATCTATTGGACTCACTTCTCGCTTGTTATACATAACTTTCCCAATTGCATGGAATATGCCTAAGCTCGCCTCTCGCTGAGAAACTAGCTGTAATGTTTCCACCTCTCCTCGTGTTAGGGAGACGGAGCTTTTGATAGATCGTTTTGGTTTACCAAAACTAACTTGAGATCCCCAATCGGCTTCCGAGTCGCCTTTTAAGCAAAGAAACTCAAGGGAGGAGATAGCACTTCTGATATCCCCAATCTCTCCTAGTTTTTTGAGCACAAGTGGTCCTGGCGTACGCCGTCTGCCGGATTTCTTAGCTTCTTTCTGCACTATCAACTCTAGAGCAGCAGCGAGAAGAGTCGGCGCTATGGCATTAAACTCGATGATGCAGGTTCCGGGGTGTCGGGTTATTTCGGGGCCGAGCAATCGGTGAGTTGTGAAGCTATCCGCGGAGGCAGAAGTGGTCGTCAAGAGGGTCTCAGATATAATCATGACGACTGGAGTAATGGGGTCTTTGGAGGTGTGCTTGGCGAAAACAGAAAGTGATGGGGTATTCATCGCTAGATATTGCAGGACTGCTTTCCGAAAGGACATCATAGCCGTGGACGAGCGAGCAAACGTATTGGGGAACTCTTCAACGAGCATGATCTTCCGCACGCCGTCATTCATTCCCTTGTTCGCAGGTGTCGAATCTTCCAGGCCAATGTCGAGCTGGGGGAACTTGCTCCCTCTGCCCATGAATTCTTCAAACTGAGCTGAGGCAGATTGGAATCCTTGGGGACCACCAAGTGATGTGGTCGGGTTCCGCCACTCTAGGATCTCGCATCGCATTTCCTTCGCAAGAAGTCGGAGCGTGGTGGTTTTACCAGTTCCAGCCGCTCCCTTGAGAATAAGCAGTCGCTGCCGCATTCGACCAGCCATGACATCCTCAAGCCACCTCCTAACGTCTGCAACCTTCTTCTTGTGGACGGCAAGCTCATCTAGGTTCGTAGGTCCGAATCTCTCAGACCACGGCCTTTGTTCGTTATCTATGGTAGGATCTCGCGGCGGTAAAGGTGGCCGCAGAAACTTCTGGCTCGAGGTGGTAGCCGCAGAAGCATTGCTACTGCTAACATGAGAATCCTTGAAGCGGATTCGGGCGGTTAGACCGACATGGCTGACCGTCGCGGCCCTATGTTCCCCAACATCGTCATCGTCGGAGATGGGATCGCTTATTATGTCGTCTAACTTGACCGGTGGCCGTGTCACGGCCCGTTCGGCTTGCTTTGAGAATAACGTCTTCAGATCGGCCGTCTTCCCTTTTTCGTTACCTTTGCTCTTGGCTGATGGCCTGGCCCTGCTCTTCTCTGGGCTCGCGCTCGCGCTCGCGCTCTTCTTCCCACTCGTTGTGCTTGAGCCATTGAGGGAGGAGGTTTGGAGAGGTTTTAGAGGCTTAGAAGGCTGGCTGGCAACACGGCGGGACGACTTTCGAGTAGGGCTTGGTGAAGTGGGGATGATGTCAGATTCGTTTTTCGTTTTCGCATCGGGCGAGGAGAATAAGTAATTGGTCAGGGTATTGACGGGAGGCTTCGGGTCATCTTCATCGTCTGATGTCTGCACTATGTTTCGTTTCCGGCGCTTCGCAGGCGGCGCCATATTGCATCTGCATTGGATGCTGAAATGACATTTGTAGGTGTTTCTTGCGCATTCAATCGAATATGCAGTTGCACAGTTATAGATAAATCAAATTAAAGCATGTTTCACATACAAGATGCTCGGGCTATGATTGAAAATGCAAGCAATTCACGAGATAGGCCCGCTTGACGTAGTTGTATGAATATGACTAGAGGGCTGAGCGTGTTTAATGGGATGGGGAGTGGGGGAGGAGACTTAGTGGTGTTGGCTGGCGCGTCCTCCACTGTAAGTCTGTAACTAAGAGCGCGTTATCAGGTGACTAACTCCCCTAGCTACCAATGCAGGTAATACAAAATGAACTGCTTGTATGTCCTAAAAGACTCTCATAATGGGATTAAGACTTTAGGAGAATTAAGAATCACATACTTCATAACCCATTATTTAATTCAATTTTAGGGACCCTAGGTCCATACAGCCCTAGATATCCAGCTATCAAGAGAGGCCTCTGTACTTCGGTGATGATGGCACATACAATAGGTATCAGTCTCCCATTATAAAAGCAATAGTCCTAGGAAATAGTAGCACATATCACAGAACAAGCAAATACTACTTTCTTTTTTTCTTTCCTTTTTTTCGGGGTCCAGTCGCCATAAATATCAATGTGTCCATCCCGCAAAATCATCGACAAGCCGGACGGCTGCCGCCAGATAATGCTCATGGACATCTCCCCACGTCCTTGCTGCTTCTTTCATCGCACGCACAGCTAGACGCCATTAGTCCAAACTTCCTTAGTGAAGGGAGAGGGAGAGGGGAGCCATACCCTTGACGAAGTGGGCGTCTGTCGCGTAAGGCCCATTCAGCGCCTTGTCTTCCACATAATTCCATTGCTTGCCAGCAACGTCACCCGGTTTGATGTAGTCAGGGTCGATCTTGGGGCACTTGAAAATAGCGTACACTGCAATCGTCAAAAGCCACCACTGCCGAACTAAACCGATATGAAACTTCGCTGGGATCACGGGGAGGAGGATTCGCACGGCGTGACTTGTTGTAAGAAGGTGAACGACGAAGAAATTGTATGAGTGTGTTCCCGGAGGGACCGTAGCGACGAGAAGAGATACCGCGGCCTCCTGGGACTCCTGGAACTGTTTCTTTGGGTCGTCTAGAGACCAGGCGTTCCAGTACTCCATGACAAGGTCCTCATGATCTTCAAAGAGGGGGCCGAGATTATCGAAACCCGGATCCTCAAAGAGCTTCCCTAGTCGTTCATCGTTTGCCATTCTTTCGAGAAGCTCTTGTGGACTCGACGATTTGAAGGATGATGGCTTTGTGTACGATGGATCATCGGTGTACTTGTGGAAGAAATTGTACTGTGTTGCAGCCAATCCCAAAGCCTCCATAGCGAGCTCCTTGTTGTCCATCTCGTAGGCATATCCTAGATGAATGAGGGGATGGCCGACTGCAGATGTTAGTAGAAATAGATAACCTATAAATTACAAGAGAGACCTACGACCACCAATGAGACAGTTCACCAGTGGTTCTTTGCCACCAAACATATACTCCTCTACCACTTTCTTCCACTCATAATGATGCCTCATTGCCAAGGCATCTTCGAAGAAGTCAACGAAGGCACGTTGATATCGTTTGTCTCCCAAGAAGTCTCGCCAATCGTCCCGAGTGACCTCGGCAGGGGACGGCTTCCATGGCTCTAGCTCCTCGGCTTCTACATCGTAAATCCTGTGCAGCTGTGTGTCGGACGCACCAAGGAGATACGCCGAACATAAGATGTGTGGCATGTGATTATCAAATTGTAAGTTATGGTATATGATAGAATGGTTAGCATGGTTTGCTCTTAGGAGATGCTTCAAGGTCCTGGGACGCTTCTCTGGCGCCGTCTCCACATTATGAACCTCAACTGGTGGGAGGTCGATGGAGCGGGACTCATCATTGCTGTTGATGAACCGGTTCACAATCGGAACGTAGGCCAAGACTGAAGCCATGGTGGATTGCTTTCACAAAATCGTTGAAACGACTTGCAGCATATAGGTTAGAGAAAGGATGGTTGTGACGCAATATATGAAAGTAATTTGGAGAAGAGGAGACTCACTTACAATATATATACTTAATATGTGGTTATCCGGCTTATCTGATATGAGCATAGGTTCCCTTCAAAAGGGAGTTGCTAGCAACCTGGAAGTATCCGCCGCATTAAACCAAGGTATTATAACTTCTGTGATAATTGAAGCTTAATCAATATTATTATTGATTAAATATGCTCTCCCGGCGATCTACCTCTTAGAGTTCAATTCAGATCAGGAGTGCACCTTAAGTCGAAACCTCGAACGATCCCTCTAGGCGGATAATCTTTAAAGCGGGCAATTTCCGAATAGGGGCCTTTCACCAAATGATCTCACTATTTATTGAGTGATACCATCACAGAATCTTCATCTAATCACTTCACCATGCCGCATTCACAACACATTCTCATTTATGCAGAGCTCCTATCTAACATCCGGCAAGTGTCTGTTGGATGCACTCTACCAACGCCAATCTCGACTACCACACGAGCAACTGTCGCTACTGATGGTCGAGCTCTGACCGTTGCCCACCATGGGTCTAGTGCAACCGTCAGGCTGCCTGAGCGTGTAGCCCCGTTGTCGCAATTGCCCATCACGAAATCAGAGGGCACTAGCTTGTCATGGAGACTACCGCTTGCCGCACCCCTAACCGGGCGCGTTCAGTCCGCGTCAGAAGAGTTGGTCCCCTGGTCCGGCCTGGACCTTGAACCAGGTTCAGCCGTTATATGTAGAACATGCAAGTCAGCCATTGTCGATGCTGGTACTCTCAAGATATGGAAGGACCTGCCAAGTGAGAACTGGGCGGAGATGATGGAGTTTTGGCACTGTCATAAACCGCACAACCACAAACACGGTAACGATGAAGAGCACCTGACCAACCGTGGATACGGGGCGAGCTCGCGAATAACGGCTCAGCCCGGAGTAGGCTTTGTCGACCTAACGTCCTTCCTCCTAGCGGACTCGGACTTGGTCGCAGATTCGGTAAGTCTGTTTCTCTATGCTTGCTGTGTCGGTAGGATATCATCAGCTCTTTCTGGGTATATAGAAGGCGGCCAGAACCAGCATCTCTGCTTTTCAATGGACTGGCCACCGATACTCATACCCTAGACGAAACGTTGCTTCCGATTCATGGTGCCTGGCTTGTTGGACCCTAAGTCTAAGGCTCTGGGATCGACGCTGGCGCACCTGGAAAGCGCCTCTGTCTTTCACTGAGAGTTTCCTTGGATGTGGAAGTCTTGGGATTATACAGAGGTACATGTGTAGATACTTTGAGTAATTAAATGCCAACTCCTTCAAATTCCGCTATAACTGCGAATCATGATCTCACTCACTCCACGTACAATTCGCTGATGCAGCGAGTCTAGATTTCCGCCTCAGAGGCCACCGACAGTGCAAGCAATGGAACTAAAGTCGCAACTACGTTACGCTGTGCTTCTTGCAACACACAATTGGGCGTGCGAAATTACCAGGCGTTGTCAACCTCAATATTCAAATGGCAGGTCCTTATCAAAAAACGAGGGGATATCCCAGAGCTGTCTCCAAGCCTGGCCCAGTGCGTCAGTGCCATGCTCCTAGCAACCATGGCTCGCTCTGGATGTTCTAAATCTATTCTTCTCCCTATAAGAGGCCTTCCCCTGGATGAGTCCGCGCCCGAGCATGTTTCTCAAGTACGAGATTTACTAAATATTTGGGTGTTCAATGCCAATATCACCTTTTCGTCAACCGAAGCACCTGTATCACCGATCAATGCTGTGAAGGTCTTCTACCGGACGGTCAGCCAGGAGGAGGCGGACAAAATGCTGGACTCTATAACATCAGATGTTCAGGACATATCACTGCCCTCTGATGCAATATCGACAATAGTTGGGCTCCTAAACCAGAGTAATGCCTTCGTTCCGGAGAGCGATCGCAAATTCAAAGAGTGGACAGTTGGTCTCCTCGAGAAGTGGGATGGTGCAGGCGGATGAGAATCTCGGGACAAAGCTGTCTCAAACTATCTCAAACTATAGCCTAGGGGTCTAGACGTGGTCGCATTAAATAAATTTACTACCATATCTAGTTCCTAGTGTGGCATTCTACCCATTTAGCTTATGCTCGTCTGAGTATACGCTATGACGATGAACAAATCCCACCGACGCATTTCGAGAGCATACCAGCCTCTACTATACATAATCCGCAACGACAGCCGGTTAGATAACGGAGGATAAAATTGGCACACGTAACGTTTAATGTTTCTCTTGACTAATGCACAGGGTGTTCTATAGACACAGGTTGGGTAACAAAGGAAACAAATAATCGGTTGCGCGAGGGTGTATCTAGATTATTCAGTCTATTGAGCTTTTGACGAGACGATCCCTACACAACCATTAGTACTGCGAAAGGGCCCAAAGCGGGGATATTTAGAAGGAGCACTCACTTTCCACATCAGCAACACTCTGTTGAAGTATCTGCTGAAGGGCCTTGGGGTTCTCGAGCTCCTTCTTCACCTTGGCAATAACGCTCTCAGCCAGTTCCCTTTGCTGGCGCTGCTTGACTTGACCCTCGTATCGCACCCAGGAATCTAGAACGGCCTTGGCCTCAGCAGCCAATGCGGTGGTCTGCTCAAGCTCGTATGCCTTAGCCTCGAGCTGGGCAGTTTCCTACACAATCCCAGTCAGCCTGCCGTCCAGTTCTAGTTTAGACTCTTCATCTCCCATTACCTTAGAAACCTCGAAAAGAGCCTTTGTGACGTCGACAACTCCACCCATCTGCTGGACGTTGTCGATTCGGTTCTTGACGGCCTGGGTGTGGTCGACACGGGCGGCGTTCAAGATGCCCTTGATCTTTTCGTTCTGGGCTTGCGCCCACTCCTTGTACATGGGACCACCGAACTTGATTAGCGCACCCCAGACGCTCAGCAGACAGAAGGCGACAACGGTTTCTTCGTTGACAACATAGTACTCGCTGCTGATGGCGTAGACGGAGAGACCGGCGGCGGACGACAGGATGGCGGTTTTGGAGATGAGCGAGTTGCCGGGGAGCGAGTCGACGAGAGACTGCGCCTTTACCTTGGGTTCGGGAGTGGGAGTGGGCGTGGGCGCGTTTGAGCTCGAGCGCGAGGCCGTCAAGGAGGAGTTCACGGCGGGGAGAGCGGCCCGCGGGCTGATGGTCGGGCGAACGCGGGCGGCACCTGTGAGGACGAGATGAGCGAGACGGACAGAGCTTGGCTTGGCGGGGAATAGCCAATTGAAGCATGGGAGGTCAGAGGCCGGGAAAAATGGACTGACCGAAGGCGCGTGTAGCCAGACGGGAGGCCATTGTGGGACGATGATGGATGGGGGCGACGGCGACGGGGTCGAGGACGGAAGTTAATTTGCTTGCCGGGAGCAGTAGACAGTCTGCATTTGGAGCTTTCCAGGATCCCGAAGTGAGGTTTTATTCGGCTGGAAGTGAGCTTCAATCGGCCGTTGTGATTGGCTGGATTGACACGTGATTAGTGGGCCCCGGCTCTCAAAATCCCCTGTTAGAGGGTCTGCCTAGCTCGAAGAAGCAGTAGTTAGAGCGTGCATCAGCCAGCCTTGTTGCTAATTGCCCCTCGAGGCTACAGTTTTTTTTTTCTAACCCTACTCTTCTTTTTAACCATAACACGAGCGCAATTCCTCTGGGAATCTGTAACCAAAATGCCCAGTACCATCAACGAGACATCCTTGAAGAAAAGGAAACGAGCCAAAGTACCCGAAAAACCTAGCAAGCGAACGAAACCCGAGAGCAGCGACGAAGAAGAGGAAGAAAATCGCCAAGCCGAGATCCTACTACTTGAAGACGAGATCCTCAAATCCAAGAAGAACTACAATAACATTACGGTGTTGTTAGAATACGCCAAGGAACAGGAAGACGATGAAGTGGCGCTATTTGCTACAGTTTCCCTCTGCAGGGTATTCCTAAGGTTGCTCGCTTCTGGGAGCCTGTCGCGCAAAATCGGCCAGTCTGAGAGGGAGACTGTCGTCCTCCAGTGGCTCAAGGGGAAGCTTTCTGAGTACAAGAAGCTTCTGGTTTCTGCGTTAGGCGACGATTCCTCAGCATCAACCGCCCTTACCTTATCTATGCGACTCCTTAAGGCCGAAACCCAGATCGCCGGCGACAAAGCCGACGTGACTTTTCCCAAGGCCTTTCTGAAAGACATTGTCGGGGCGCTTGTTGGTAAAAGATTCGAGGACGTCCACGAAGAGTTTTGTGAAAAATATCTGGGAGAGCATGCTGATATTCGCTTCTATACATTCCAGGCCCTAAGGTAGAGAGCCTCCTTGCATTGTTAGTATGGCTTTTGGCTAATTATCAACAGCGATATACTTGCAAATCATGCTGCTTCATCAATTGATGACGATCTGTTCAATAGTGTCTTCGACATGCTTTCGTTCTTCGAAAGTGTTCCTGAGAGTGCTGATGATCTTGGCTCTCTCTATATCGTTGATCTTCCGAAGAAAAAATCCGACCTCGTCTTATCACTACATCAGCAAAAGAAGCAATGCCAGTCAGCTTGGGTCGCGCTCCTGAGGTGTAACCTTGATCGGCGGCAAAGAAAGAAGTTGCTCGAAATCATGACAGATTCAATAGTTCCCTTATTTACTCAACCGGAGTTACTTATGGACTTTCTGACGGATTCCTATAACGCCGGGGGATCATTATCTCTGCTTGCGCTCTCCGGCGTGTTCTATCTTATTCAGAACCGAAACTTGGACTACCCTTCTTTCTATCATAAATTATACTCACTATTGGATGCCGATATGCTTCACTCCAAACATCGATCAAGTTTTATGCGTTTACTGGATACCTTTCTGTCAAGCTCTCACCTTCCGGCCGCGCTTGTCGCCAGTTTCTTGAAGCGACTTGTTAGGCTGTCTCTTAATGCACCGCCGTCGGCCATCGTTGCTGTGATCCCATGGGCGTACAATCTTATTCGCCGCCATCCCATGTTGTCCTTCATGATCCATCGTGTCATGCGGACTCCTGAAGCAAAAGAAGCAGTGGAAAGTAAAGGAATGGACGACCCTTTCAACGAGAAAGAGGAGGATCCCATGGAGACTAAAGCTATCGATAGCTGTTTGTGGGAGGCCGTGCAACTGCAATCGCATTATCATCCTATGGTGGGAACGATTGCAAAAATACTGTCGGAGCAATTCACAAAGCAGTGGTACAATATGGAGGACTTTTTGGACCACTCTTTCCAGAGCGTAAGTTGGGGTCATACTCTAATCTCAATAATTTGTCACTAATAACGTTGTAGCTTGTCGAGGCCGAGCTGTCGAAACCGGTCAAGAAGCCGCCTGTTGTCGAGTTTATGATTCCTAAGCGGATTTTCCTTCCGAACGAACCCGGTTCCGGAGTTGAAGATAACATTTTTGTTAAGCTATGGGACTTTGAGTAACCCGCGCCGACCCGTGGATTCCTCAAAGCCAATGGACCGAGTCTCGGGACGACGTAGAAAGGATCGATTGACCTCCGATCGCAGAGCAGTATGAGTCAAAGATACGGGAGTTACTAATGAGACCATACCAACACCACATCCTCCACCAGCCTCCCCACATATCGGGGTTTACGTGCAATGTGCTTCGTTCCAGCTACTCGACATCTGGCTAGTCTTGCCCGGATTTGGACGAATGTGCCAACATAGATATGCTATTTCTGTAGCAACAAGCAGAAGGTATCTACGCCTCCGGAGTTTTCTCCTAGCACTGTGCTGCGTACGGCTCAGTATCCAGCCTCTACACCGCCACGTAAGGCATGAGTTGACAAATGCCTGCAAACTTGCCACTTCATATTCTGTTCAGTCTTGACACACAAATGCTAAGCTCCACTCTAAGCTACGTAAGGTAAAGTGGAGGACACTATCAGATATGAAGTTGGGCACCAGTTTCGTTTCAGATTCCCCCAGTTACTTCACAATGAGTGGTTAGGACGCGGTGGAAGGAATTGACTAAAATGGAAGAGTTTGCCCTGGAGCACAAGTCGGGAAAGGTTCCGAACGGTAGGCGTTACACCGCCAGTCCTCGAATGAGAGATCGAGCGCTGAGTCACCCCATATAGGTGCAAAATGGATTCAAACTTACTACGAGATATTCATAGAGAAGTAGTATGCAACAACCTAGGCAGAACAACGAAGGGGTAGAATATCCTGATGATAATCTACCCTGAAATCGTGTCAAAAGAAGACAGCCTGCCGAGAAAGCCGCTCATGTTCGATATAACAAAGTACGCAAGTGGGTTCGAAAGTACCATACCGACACACTAGACCTGCAAGAAACCGTGAACCAGGAATCAGTCTATTACTGGAGAGGGATTCAAGTGGCTTAGGAGAGAGAGACTGCAGTATTGTAAAACAACAGTCCCCGCCGCCACATGGGAATCAACCCAGTTCGTACCACGATATCTCACCATATTAATGAAGTTGTATCTATTAATGAATACTATGATCATGATCGTTCCCTGCTGGTCTAGAATAGCTATAGAAGACTAGGAACGACCGCTACACAATAGTAGCCCATGTTAGTTCAGATGTTACTACGCACTTTCACCGCTGTTTCTAGACGGCCGATACGGGAATCATGATACACTACGAAACTCCAACAGGCCCACGTGTGGTACTTTATCAGATTGTAGACGTCTTAAAATTTTTCTCTGGAATATGGTAAAGAGCCCAGGACAGAACCTTTCCGGGGCGTTCTTTACCGTAGCCACCAGATCACACTGGAACAGAATAACTCAATCACATCTTGTAGGACTGGGTCGCGTTCTTATGCGGCCACGATCACATTCTAATTCGTGCCTAACGACTTCCAACCCGGGTAGGGGGCCCACTCCCGGCTCCTTTCGTGCTGTACCTAGGCATTATCGTTAGACGTATTCCCGACTCGGTGAAGGAGCAGACCAGCCCGTGGACAGTTGCATACGATCTACACCCAGCTCGGTCAATACCGCGTCACGTACTGAAGTTGCTCGTGATGCCCTCAATACGGTTGCGTCACGAGTCAACGCCTGTCGGATACACGCGCGCACACACACACACATACATGATGCTCATTCCCGTTTAGTTTTGCTCCTCCGTATAAATGATATCCTCACCAGCCAAGCGTAGTTTAGTCTCCGACGACCCTAGAGAATTGTGCGCCCGTCACCCAATCGTGCACTCAGGGCGAACTCTAGACGACTCACTCAACGCATTGCGCTTCGCCCGCTGCGTTTAGAAGCCGTGGCTAAAAGCGCCCGGTTCCAAAAAAGGGAATGTGATTACAATGCGATCTCTTATTTGCACCTCAGCCTCAGCAATGGCGCGCGCCTCTCTGGAAATATGGGTTCGGGACCAATCGGCGCGACCAGGATCGTCGCCAACCTCCCGTAAATATTGACTATACGGTCGGAAAAATAGGCCCAGACGTATCAGAACGTCCCGAGGATCATTTCGCCTCCTCGCCGACCTACCCTCGACCCAAGACGCGCTATTGCAACGAGCAGATCACATTGGGACGCGACGATGCGCCACTCGGCCGACCTACCGTCCATTTCTGGCGGCGGGGACGATGGAACAAAATTCCGTTTGGCACATAAAGAAGCGAGACAGCCTTCTCAGGTGCCATCTCGGCCTCGGCAAAGTTGTATCGGCGCATTTTAGTGCACCATTTGCGTCTAGAATCCGGTTGAGCTTAGCAAATCCCTAACCAGACACCTAGAGCCTGTCTAAGTAAGTAGCTTAAAGCACTTACGGGTAGCGTAGTGCGCATCAACTCCTCAGCGAATGCAACTAATAAATAGCATTCGTCTCGATGTCCACATCAACGCTCGAAAGGTCATTATGACTACTCTAATACGGATCCGACATTCTGGTACCTACACTGCCTATTTCCTAGATGGGAGAGTCTTGTGAAACTAGACCGCACCAGCCTGTGCTCCGTGCTCGAGCTTTGCCACCCGGTCGCTCCCGTGCTTTAATTAGACACAGCTTCACCGCAAGAACAATACTCACAAGCAAGAAAAAAAAAAAAATAGAAAAAAAATAAAGTGGGACCAAGAGCTTCAACGAAGCAGCTTTTCGTTCAAATCATGAAGCCATTTCAAATACCTAGGTATAGTCAGCACGCTCCCTCATCGTGATCTTTTTTTCCACTTTACGTTTGCTCGTCGGCAATACTACTGTATCATAACACTGAATCGGGTGTAGTGAGTGACTAGGTAGTATACAGAATAGGGAACCTGGTATAGAAAAAAAGTAGGTACCAAAACAAAAACAGGCATGGGTAACAGAAGTGATCGGCTCCGGGCTCCTGGTCTAGCTTCGATTTAAGAAATGATACTCCCGTCTTCCCGTTCCGAGATCCAGGCATCATCCCGTGTGACAGGCCGGGGAATAGTAAAGCCTCAAAACATACTTATATATCTAGGGATACACGATGTATAGCGTATAGCGATCCGTAGGTAGGGATTATCTAACTTAAGGTGTGGCGGTACAAACGATAGGCGAAGCGATCATGACGAGACCTGCTGGATTCGCGGCTCATCATCGCCGGACTAACACACAACACGAGACTCAAATAAAAGGCATCGAAGAGATCTCCGGACTGCTATAGGCCCTCACTGTTGCGATTTGCGCTCTAGTTGTGTTTCACAGACTATCTACCCCAAACGCCGAAAATACGCATAATACAGTACGTACGCATATGGATCTGGAACACCGACGGACGAGGTCATGTGACGGGATGTGGATGGATGGTACGAGCATCGCCTGTAGTTTCTTGTTTCCTGATCCAAGTCGTCGCCAAGTTGTACCGAGGGCGAAAGACTTGCCGGAATCCAGCTTCTCGTGAAAATCGCTTCGCCACATTCTGCGCAAACATCGTGTCGGATTTGCTACTGTAAGTACAGTAGGTTAGGTTTGGTAGGCAGTTCAAACGCATCATCGTCTTGCGGTTTGCCATCGCATCGCCATTCGATAGTTGGAAGCTTGATCTACCCATCGATGCCGATAAAGTCGCCGTCGACCCGGGAAAACACCCCTCTGAATGGCTGGGCCAGGCATGAGACTACAGTGCTATAGTGCCATCGTCTCAGGCGTAGACTGATCTGGTGCCCGTATCGTGAGCTCAACGAGAGCTCATGGCCAGTGCCTGGCAGTGCTATCTGTCACTCTACCCCCCACGTACTCTCGTACTGAGCAATCGCAAGTCGCAAGTGCAAGAAGAGCTACCAGTCTCGTAGGCGCCTTGGTGTGTGCATGGAGCTCCAGGGCGGGTTAGGTAGCATCGCACCCGAGGCCGTCGATGCCCAACCTGCACCTTGCGCCGGGACAGTATTGAACTGACCAGTACATGGGGTGCGTGGGACGTAAGGGCGCAACGGCGAATCACCCCCCAGCAGCGCCTACCGCAGAGTGTCGATAACGGAATCCCTCCGTAACGGCAGGTGTATCTTCTGCAGGCGCACCGTATTGGGGAGAAAGTCAGCCCGTTATCCGACCACGGGCCAGCCAGTGACAGGTCTTGCGGGCGGGCGTAGGATTCCCACAGGGCGTCGCTCTACGCTCCGTGCTACCGGGTAGCGACTATGAGCCCATAATCGCCCATAATACGTACTAATCCGCCTAGCCTTCGAGCTTGGCCATCCCACGATAGACCGCAGCCATACAATCACAGAGTGAGAGCTATGGCAGGTTCACTCATTCGCCAGACGGATTCCACTGTCTTGGGCTTCTTAGTGTACCAACTGTTTTGTTTGTAAGGGATGATGAATAGTACTATACATAACGCAAAAGCTGGAGTAGAGAGATAGGTGCCTACAGATACGTAGGTACACTATAGTAATAGTTCGATCGGACAAGAACAGGCAGTCCAGTCAGTCAGTCAGTCACGAGACTGATAGTTCTGTTCTGGTTTTGCTGCAAACTTTTTTATGTTTATTTTTTATTTTATTTCTTTTTTTTTTCTTTTTCTCTTTGGCTCCCTTCAGTCTTTCTTCACCTACTTTTTCATTCTGGTGACAGTTATGAAGAGACGGTGGGGCTCGGTAACGGCCTAAGTTTCTTGGCTGAGGGTCACCAACAGCCGGAACAGCTTCCATATCGCTGCTCGCAGGCTGTTCCAAGCACACACCCCCGTAGACGGCCTTCACTATCTCCCTAGTGTAGTCCTCCCACCAGCCCACCAGTCCACCAGTCTGCACCAGTCCTCCTCCAGTCCCCCTCTCAGTCCCCTCTCAGTACCCTCTCACACCACCACTCGCGCTCCTTGTTCGTCAGCCGGGGGGTCTCATGGGCTTCTCGTGCTCCACAGCTCCGTGACGTTCCTTTGGTCTTTGGCAGCTCCCCGTCTCCGTACGCTGCGCTATACCTCTGCTACCTGCCTCTGCTACTTGCACTACTGTACCCGCTGCTGCACCGCTGCACGACCGCCCGCGAGGTACAGACGGATGTA
This sequence comes from Nemania abortiva, assembly GCA_022578505.1. Taxonomy (NCBI): domain Eukaryota; kingdom Fungi; phylum Ascomycota; class Sordariomycetes; order Xylariales; family Xylariaceae; genus Nemania; species Nemania abortiva. Next base: position 202,760 of record MU392587.1, read on the forward strand.
CCGTGGTATCATAGTAGTATGTATATCCCTGTGAGAGTCATGAGCAGCGACCCAACTTTGGGATCTTGATGCTGCTTCCTCCTTAAGTACCACGAGCTCCCCCCCGTCCAAACGGCGCCCCCGACCTCATAGTAACAAACATCTTTATTGTTGATATTGCTCGAGATTCACACGCGATCTCGCTTCCCACTGCTGTTTCTCTATCTATAAGTCCTACGCTGACTTAAATTGGAAGCTGTCTCTTCTTCTTCCGCAGACCATTATTATTATTATTACTATTATTCTTATTACTCTTCTTGCGCTCTTGTTCTAGTCTACATAGTTAGATAAAACAGCTCGCACAGCATATCCCCCGCAGACAGACCCCTCCAAGACTCGTCTGAAGAGAGTGTAAGTTGAAGACAATATTTCATTTGAATTTTTTTTTTTTAAATCTCTACATACACTACACTACACTACACTACATACATATGCGTATAAACCTCGCTCGCCCTTTTCTTTTCGCTCCCTCCTCCGCTCTCCCACAGAATAATAATAAACCCGGCTTTCCCGCTCTAAGTACGGTCCCACACCACTTGCTGCTGCTTGACATCCCAACACCCACACCACACCACAACCCATAACCACAACCACCACCACCGCAGACAGCTCAATACTACCTCCCATACATACCCTACCTGCTTCCTACCCTGCCTACCACACTCGGCCCAACCTCTTTTCCCTCTATCATCCACATTACATATTATACTCCCTCTACCCCCCCTCCCGCACTACCCTTCTTCACTGTCTCTTTCACAGCATCATATCTGCATACACCCTCTTCATTCCTCTCTCAAGGCTTCAGGTCTAAGCCCATACACCTGACTTGACTCTGTGCGTCAAAAGCTGCATCGAATAATCCATACTCGCTGCGCTCACTCTACGCCGCCATCGCCCTACACGACCGCCCCGAGTACTAACAAGGCCATATCCTATAGAGCAATACGCCAACCTCTTCACACAATTCTCTTGAACATAGACACAGTTCTCTGGTCACAGCTTCACACACACATTCTTCAGCAGCCATGGGCTCTACATATCAGCAGATGCACGCCTACTACCGGCCGAATCCTTTAACGGTCGACACAAGTCAGGCACACAAATTCTTCGAAGAGGACAACACTAGCATACTAGACGACGGTATCCTGGACCAGGGCACCATCGACTCAGGCCTAGAAATGTCACCTCACATGGGCGACAGCCGGAGGGATTCCTTCGCCGTTGCCGGCGCCCTATTCTCGCCCAAGACGGAAGATTGGCAGTCGGTCGACATGCAATCAGTACCGTCAAACAACCCTTTCTTAGAGCCACAAAATAGCAACAACCCTTTTACAAGACCGGACGCACCAACTCACGCTACATATGGCTCACAAAACCAGCCCTGGTCCATGGGCCACAGTTCTGGTACGTGCACACCCGTACAGTATGATGGGCTTGAAGCCACATACGACGGTAGCACATCCCTTTTCCAGCGACCTCTGCCAATGCAAACCCCATTCAGCAACCCCACCGGTCATGTGCCATTATTCTCTGCAGTCGGCCCCAGCAACTCTATTCCAACCTCACCCCAGAAGGATTGGATGACCACCGATTTCAAGACCCAGTCTCTGAAACGGCCTCAGGTCGAGAACTCGGCCATCCGCTCACATAATGAGATGCGTCGTGGTGACGGCATCCGCAAGAAGAACGCTCGGTTTGACATTCCCGCCGAGCGGAATCTTGACAATATTGATACCTTGATCTCGCAATCAACGGATGATCAGGAGATCAAGGAACTCAAGCAGCAGAAGCGTCTCCTACGCAATCGGCAAGCTGCTTTAGATTCCCGGCAAAGGAAGAAGCAGCACACCGAGCGGCTCGAGGAGGAGAAGAAGCACTACACCGGTGTCATCTCTGGAATGGAAGACGAGATTGCGGATCTCAACGGAAAACTAGCTCAGCTCCTCCGTGAAAAGGAATACATGCAGAATCACATCGAGGATCTGCGCCTTGAGAAGGAGGAGATGGTGCAGAGACACACCATTGAGACCGGAGAGCTCCGCAAGAAAGTCACCATTCTCACTGATCACGTCCAGCGACTTGAACACGCTGCTATGCCCAGTAACAATGGGTTCGGCAACAGCTTCAACGACATGGAAAATATCACTATGGATGGCGCTTGGGACAATATGACGTATATGGAAGATTACGCCATGGAACCCGAGGTCAAGCAAGAGGTGCAGATCGTTCACCAGAAGAAGCCCGAGATTACTCTCTCCGCCGAGATCGAGAAGCCAGCCACCCAAGGCCATCTTCTCTTCATGCTATTCCTTGTGGGCGCCTTCGTCCTTTCCAATCGTTCCACCCCGACATTTCCCCGGGTGTCGGAGGACATGCGTGAGGCCTCCGCTACTTTGCTCAACAACATCCTCAAGGATGCCGATGTGGCCCACGCCCCCAATAATGCGCTAGAGGCGGCAGCTCCTCAACCCTCTGGTGCGACATGGACGACATCCGCGTCAATACCGATCGCTAGTCACACCATGGATAGTGTGACCCCATCGATGCTCGGGGATCTGGCAGATTCCCTCACGCAGCCCACTGAACAGCAAGTCAATGAGCAGGCGTTCTCCCTCACCCCGGCCCAGTACAACGGCATCACCTCACAAGACTTCATCCGCGCTCCACAACCCCCTCCTAATTCGCATAAACGCCGCAATCTTGCGGAGGCTCTGGCCAACATGCGTCCCAACGAAAAACAGTCAGCATCTGAGGTATACACGCGATCCCTACTCTGGGATCAGATACCCGGTGATGTTGTGCGAAACTTTGCCAAGATGGTGGCAGACTGCAACAGCGCCCAAACAGCTTGCAATGATGCAAATTCCTAACGACTTACGACCGTTCACGACGATGACGAATTGAAAAACGACCCGTTCTTTTGCGCTTACATCGATTTTACCCTTAATTGCCTTAGTTCTTCTGCATATACTTGACGACGCTCCCGCGCAAACCAGATCCACTACTGCTCACGCAAAAACCCGAAACCTCATTCTCATCCACTTTGTGTCTATTTCTTTCCATATCCCGATCAGCAAGCGAGCCAGCATTTGAGTCTTTGTCATCTTGGTGATTTCATTTCTTGGGCCATCCGGCCAACACTTTATCCTCTTTTTTTGGCAGCACATTTGGGTAGCAGCATGGCGAAAATGGTGGTTGGGACGGCGGAGGCGGGTGGGAGCCGACACATTTTTTGTACAACGGTCACGGGCATTGGGGAAACAGGACAGATGCTTGTCAAAGCAGTGTGCGACAGCATTTCTAGTCACAGATATCTTTTTGGTTGTTATTTCTTTTCCTTTTTTTCCAGGGTTGTTTTGGTCCCACCAACAGAGACCGAAGAGAGACAGCAATGGATCACGGCACATATATTTCAGGCGGGGTTGGTGCGTCTTTTGGTTTGAAATATGATGAGATAATGTCTCACGACACGAAATGGGTTGTGACCTCAACCCAGATTTTTGGGGGACAGATTACGGGACGACGAGCCGTATGGCAAAGAGACGGTTTTTTTTGGTCATCTTGCTCACCTGATTCATTCATTTCCTACTTTTACTTTGTCCTGGGTGGCATCATCATATTTGACGGCACATTTACAACGATTATGAACACATATACAAACTCAAGAATGAGCATTGGGGGATATCAATGGACAAGCAATTAGTTATAGTCAATAGTTCGGGGGAGGCATCGAATTAGCTACTCGATGTTTTTCTCCATATTGTATACATCACTAGTTAGCAGCAGATAATTCTGTCAACAATTTCATATCCCCAAAAATCCCAGTCTTAAACATGCACAATATCCAAAATACGACGTGCTCAATCGGGACTAATTTTGAAATGTTAAGTTTTGTGGTAAAGCATTAGGTAGAAACGCTCTTCAGTAGACACTCTAGCTACGCTAATGTACATGCGTTCATCCATAGCCCATGCATAGGTGCCTACGATGGGATTGATGCTCCCATGTATGCCTAAAGGAACTAATTTTGCTCTTCCTTTTTCTATCTCAGAGTTTTCGTCAATCCACACTAATAAACTAAATTAGCCTTCACACTGCGTCGGAACAGCATGGCAACAGTAGTTTACAGCAGCAGGCGACAGGCGTCTGTGACCTGCGCGGGTAGGGCAGCACACCCCGAGATTTCACTTGTCTATACTCTGTACGATGCTGCTCGGCAGCACAGCATAAAGTAGGCGTACATTACATGCTGCAGCCAGAGCTGCGGGCTTGCTTGTATGTACAATGTATGTATGCATGCAACCCGCGCCAGTCGCACACGCCCTAGCACCCCTCCCTCCCTACCCCAGCCAGTCGTTTCCAGGGAACCAGCGAAGCGTTCGCGAATCACTTCGCGAAGCCCTGATCACACACCCCCGGCGCACCGCGCATGCGACCTCCGTCATACAGGTAACGCAGTGGGTGGGTGGGACGGGCGACTGAGTGGCTGGAAATAATAAAGTAGATACATACACGCTGTGAAACAGAAAGACGTTTATGTATGTACCTACTGTATGGACTTGCTCGCTCACTTACATGCTCATTTACTTAGCTACTTACTTACTTACAGAACCCAACATGCCAAGACAACCGCCTACCTAATTATTCCCCCAACTGTAGTATGTAAGATAGGTAGGTACTGTAGTTTAGGTTGGTAGGTTGATAGGTATCATCTCACTTCGCTTTGTTATCCTGCTCGCATCACCCCTCCCGTCCTCCCTCCCTCCCCTCAATTCTCCATTCCGCCGCAGGCGATCTCATCTCACATGTACATCTATCTATCTAAGCATACTAGTAGTATGCAAAAGCGCGGGGGGACGTCAGGTGTTCCGGTTTTAGACTTGACTGGTACTATTCCCACTCCCAGCTCTTATTCCTCATTCTTTCCTGGCGCTTGTTCGTTTCGTTTGTGGTCTCTCTCGTCCACTCAACCCACTTAAAGAGCTTAAATTCTTCCCAAATCGTCGTGCAGCATGCCTCGATCAGCGCTTTGGGAATCCAATAGCATAGAGCATGCCAAGGTTAAAATAAAGTCGGCAGTCTCCGCTGTTTATAGTTTACAGGTTCGCTCTGAACTAGACTAGTGCATGTCCCTTTTTGGCAATTCCTATCTCGTCCTGGGGGCAATATTATCGCGCTTCGAATCTTTACTTACATATACTTACATGTATGTACTATACGGTCGGGTATTAACTAGAGGGTACTTAAGTATGTAGGTAGGTATGACCTCTCAGATAGTAGTCCAGGCTACGTAGGCAGCCACCCGAAACTCCTTCTAAATCGGGAGAGGAACGGGCTATGACGACGCAAAGTCCAGGCTGACTTTGGAGAAGTTAAACCGAGACAGTGGGCGGGTATGGCGTGACCTTGTAAGAGTATCTAGATGCTCGGCGCTTATCCACTCTCCGCCCCCACTCACTTATCTATATGTAGTCTAGGCGAGATCTTGGAGAGAACGAAGCAAGTATATTGTAGCTACGATATAGTAACTACCTGCCTGTAAGTCAGCTCGTGTATCTAGATGGTCTTAGAAGTGAAACATGTGAGTTAATTTAAAGCGAAGCCATATACAAGGTTACAGCAATTAAAGTTATGTTTCATATAAGTTCTTTTCCTAGCGGCACTTTGTAATAGTTTTGCCTAGATCTAGGTTCGATCACAAGAGTCATAGGAAGTAAATAGTTATAGTGTAGGTAGGCTACTAAGTATTTGGGGGCACGAGGATCACAGGATACTTATTCAGCTCCAGATAACAACAACATGCTATGACCAACAGACACACAGCCCTCGCCTTGAAATCGTACATATGCAAAAACTATAGATAGAGGTAGCTATCGTCAAAGATAATCAATCAATGCCATCTCCAATTTCTCCTACACGTGTACTATGTATGTCTTGTCTTCCGATCTATTCCGCCGAAGCCACAATCTCTCGTCCGGCTTATTGCGCATTTCCACTCTCCCACTCCAGGTAACTAATGACCACCAGCTCATGTAATAGGTAAATGCGTATACATAAGTACCCGGTAGGGTTCACTAAGAAGCACACCCACCCACCACTCGCAAAGCATCACCCCCTCCCTCCCACCACCTATACTTGTAGTACTATGCAGGTATGGAATTATCTAACCTACAGTACCTACTCCAACGCGTGCATGCAAGCACCTCCACGCAGCAACCGCACTTTTACCCATCTCGATGCACACTCCCCGAGGTTATTGCATCATGACTTCTCTTCCTGGTAGGCAGTCTTTACGAATCGATTTCTGCATTCGTCCATAAGACCTCCATCTTCGATCACATTCGGCACGTCCATCGTCTACTTTCGTCCATGGAGGGGGGGGGGGGTAAAATACCCATATATTGGTCCCGGATCGCAGGTGTTGCACGCACTTTGCTCACTTACTCACTTACTTGCTTGCTAGCTCGCATGGGGATGATCAACTTACCGTACTTACATATATACATACATACATAAGCCCCCAAGCCGGGGCAAGATGATGCGCTGTAGCGCCGATGCACGGGTGTCTAATGGGGATCCTTAGTCAAATGTCGATGATGACATGAGATAATTAGAGCCGGCACACCGAGTGCAAAATGACCATTCTTTTCTTGGTGAGGAGGGCCTTTGCCTTTCCGTAGCAGAAAAAAAGGACCATCTAGTCAGGTCTTGGTCGCTCGACTTGTCTGGTCTGACCACCCTCCGCTCCGGCCCTCTGTTTGCGTGGGTTTCCCACGAGCCCTCAGGCCACGCCTGACAGGAAGCGCGCACACACTCGGGAGTTAGCAACGGAGCTAATGCTGCAGCCCGCGTACCCGATGATTCCCTCTCAGCCAGGCAGGCTGCAAAGGCGTAGGTATTTGGTATTTGCCAATACCTACGCACGCTACTTACAGATACCTATGTACACTACTGAGGTATGTACATATGCCGACCATGATGGTGATGACTCTGCTCTGTCATATCCCACGGGGGATGTACAGTGCGCTACTTAAAAACGAAAGCGCAGTTTGCTTCTATTCGTCGCTGGGGGAAAACTATTGCCTTCACCAATCCATCCACCTGGCGAGCGATTCGTTCCACTGGGTACCGCCAAGCGGTCATAGGAGCGGATTTGTGTGATGCAGCCACGGCGAGCATATAGGATCTACAGTACAGCACCTATTGCGCCGCGAAATCAAATTCCAAGGTTGGATTATAGGGTAGCATGTCCGAGTCCGGGGACCCGACTGTAAAATATGCAGGCTCTCTCTCTCTCCACTTCTCCGATTCAACCGAGCCCTCTGGTAGGAGGGGGAGATGGCAGATGGGAGATGGGATGGGGAATGGATGGGGATGGGACGAGTTATCCATCTATCCAGAGACAAGCAGGTTGGCAAATGCACCTACAAGACACACACACACAAATAGGTATACATAGGATGATCGCCCATTTCTCCATTTCTCGTATGTAAGCGACAGCAACGCCTTGCAACAATCGGGTATCGTGCCGCAAACTCCACACAAAATGTCTAAGGTTCCTGAGACAAAATAACCGCGTTTTCTTTTTTTCGCATGCTAGATTACCTACGCATACATACTATTAGTTTGTGGGGAGTGGTTCATGCTACCGCACATATGCATAATTATATAAGGAATTTTCTTGAGCTTGGTCTCGAGGTAATTTCGGATGGCGACAGTCAACCACCGGTCAGCTCAAACTCACTCACTCACTTGAACGAACAACTGACGATAGATCCAACATCATTCTCTTACTGGTATTACTTCTCCCCCTCTCCTCTCCTCTTTCTCGGGCACTACGGACGTATGTACACTACAGTAATATTTCAAAAGATATGCCGCAGCATCCGCCTGTCTTAGGCAATCCCCGTCTCTCGTAGGACCTTTTTTTCAACCTGGTCGACTGCGTAGTACGGCGTAACCTGCCGCGACCCTCTGTCCCTGTCCCGTTAACACCCGATCTCCCTATGGTATGTGCTCACCCTAGAGAGTCCGGGCCTACTACCCGAGCTTACATCATCTACGCACGATACGCAACTAGAAACCCCTTACAGTACATCCCGGGGAAACAGGTGTGTTTGCTGGGTGAGGCTCCGGACTTTCTCCACTCCCTCTCCATCTCCATATGTATATATGTATGTATGTATATGTATATGTATGTGTAAGAGTGCTGGTGTGTGTGTATGTATGACGATGAGTGTATGACGACCGGGACGGGTACACCCACTGAAACACCTGGGGTAAGGCTGCCGCGGTCCGACAACTGGAATAGTGCAAGCTACTAACCCAGCTTTGCCTTGACGATGTGTGGTTGGTGTGTTCTAGACCCCGGGGAAATCTTGGAGAAGCAGCGCGCAAAGTTGCTGTTACGCGAAGTGTGCCAGAAACACATACACACACCCAGCTGTTGCGGGACTCACATTACCAAGCTTCTCATTCGTGGCTCGACTGAACTTTCCTATACGGGCATACAGGTAGTATCGGCCGCCGTCTGACCTCATGCTCACTCCCCCATACATATACGTAGTACACAAGCGCAGCACAGGACGGGCAGGGTGGCCTCGGCCAAGCAAACCAATGGACGACCGCGATCACTGTTGAATTTTGCACATCAACGCTGATTCGCGGTCGACATCGCTACCGGAAAGCTCCCGGGACGCTCTCCGGTACGGGATGCTGTAATACCCCGGCACTTTTACCCCCAAAATGCAATACTTACGCTTTCTCTGACTTCTTAGTACCTATATTGAGGCAACGACGCATACATTACCTACCCGCCTACCTGCTTGTCCAGCTAGCTACTGGCCTACGGTTTCGTGCATTTTGTCTCCCTACTACGTTCCATACTATATTCCGATGTCAAATCAAACGACTTTTGCCTCGTCTACGAAACCGGGACATAAGAGAATGAAGAACTAACTCACTAGCCAACCAAGCTAATACCTAGAATCTGATACATCACGGTATCAAATAGCGTGTAACTATTAGCTCTAGACTTAGATAGATCTCCCCTTCTTCCCGTTGTAGACTCAAGAATAGGACCAAAACACCAACACATAAAAACTCCAAAGTAGGCATGTAACCCCCTATTTGACAACAGAGTTGGCAGGTATGTAGCGACCTCCAACTTTTCCCGGGTAAGTGACCTCGCATCTACATGCCCAAAAATTTTCTCCTTCCCTCCCTACCCTTCACATTTTTCTCTCTCCTCCACCACACAACACACAACGATGCAATGCACGAACAGCACTGTCAAAAGACAGCTGTAATGATACATACAATAAGGAGAGACAACCCCAGGTGACATCCTTCTAGATCGTCTAGCGAAATTTGGTCTGATGTATAGCCCAACTACCGACATATGACACATGCACGCGAAGCATTGCTCTCCAAATTATTCTGCACCATAGGCGAGTGACGTGAATAAGCCAGGCCAGACCAGAGGTTGTATTCAGGGCTCCGTGACCCAGAATACGTAAGCAGGTGAGTATTAAGGCAGCCAGGCAGACAGACAGGCGGCTATGTAGCCAAGCAGGCTCTGCACAGCCGCTCTCTATCTCTACTACACTACACTACATTACCAGCCATCTATCCACATATGTAAGTATGTAGGTAGTCACGGACTTAACCTGGCCGGTTCATACCTGGGTAGCTATGATCGTACGACTAGGACTTCACCCATACGCAAGCAGGAAGCAGGCTGGGTGCCTTCATGACAAAACAAAATCCCAACAGCAAGGTAGGATACTCGGTATACATATCTACATAATTAGTCCACACAAAAGACCCCGGGCAACTGCCATCCCCAACAAATTATCAGATCCAATAAACTACCCAGCTATGGCATGGATAGTTCTGCTATGTAACTCTCGCCTCGCCTCGGGTGATTAGGATGATAGTTATTAAGGCTAATGCTAAGGTTGCGGCAGGGTTGGCTCTCCCTGTATGAGTATACGTATAGTCAACACCTACCACGGCATAATATCGTAAGTAAGTTAAGTAGCATAAGAGAAAACCAATTCCAAGTGAACGGTGCTTGCTTACGCACCATCGATCGATCGGTCCACGCATCTGCTATACTGCCTACTACCAACTACCTACCACCTACTGCCTATACTACAGGATAACAATCCAACATAGCATTGTTATGACATGGCAAACCATAACGCAACAACCACATCCTGGCACCAACGGGACTATACTAAACTTACTAATAATAGGAAAGGGGGGACTTTAAAAATAGCATCAAACTACCATTCACCCACCACATGCTACGGGTTCACAGCACAGCACCATATATAAACAAACAAGTTCTTCTTCAAGAGAAAACAAAAACCACGTCAGTCCGAACGCGTCCTCCCCATCTGCCTGTACGGCCAGCCAAGCCAAGCCAAACTCGTCCCGACGCTACGGGCACTATGGTATAGCTTTGGACAACACTGCCCTACACTTAGTTCAAAACCCATGGTCACCTATCCTATGGCTATGCTTTGGTGCAACACCTTGGGTATTTCCGATACGATCGACTACTGGCTAAAACTCTGCATATGTACAAACAATACCAGGCCACGAAGGTCGATAATGATTCCCCGGTTCCTGGACATCCATGAGGATAACACGGGACAAGCGGTCTGTACCTAGTAGGGCTTCAAGGCTCGATTAGTAGATACGTTTATTCCCTAATAGATAAAGCTACGCAATGCGCGGGAAGGCAATGATACCATAATGTAAGGTATCTGACACTCTACATAGATCGATCACCAAAAACAAACCACAAATCCACGTGCTGTCGTAGCGTGAGCGTGTTGTATGGGATGCGATAGGCTCTTCAGTTGGAGTTCTTCGTTGTCATCGTAGTATAGTGTAGGTAATATACAGGTCGCACTCATTATCTGCTTTCACCAGATTTCAAATCGGTAGACTAAGCATCTCATGAACCCACGTAGTAAACCCGTTTCCCCCTTTTCCCGAGTGTAGATAGATAGACAAACAAACATCGCCAAAGCCCACTTCGACTGATTGCGAAGAAGATCGATCCCAAAGCCCAAGATACCCAATTGCCGTTCGGCTCCGAGAACCGATCGATCGATAGATAGATAGACGGATACTCAGTGATGAGTCAATCCCAACTTGACCTACTTCGGATTGTATTTCTCCTTCCAGATCCTGTGTGTGAACGTGTCAAGTTAGCATCCAGCACTTCAAACACTAGCTAGTTTGCTAGTCTAGCGTAGGGCCTATGTCTGCGTGCGCGCAGGGTTCTTTGTTATAAAGTATTGCGGGTAGGTCAACGTCAATTGAGCCCAAGATATACGGAGGTGTCGGTCAGAATCAACAATCAGCCTTGGCAATGGCTTAAAGTGTAAATAAAGTAAGCCACATACTGTCTGACGGCCCGGCGCAATGCGATCGGACCGCTAACGATGCGCAACATCAACAACAGGCATGACAGGCCAAGGTAATTGCGCTATGCGTTCAGGGTGGAGCCACTACTAGCTTTAGCGTACTTTGGTGGCTAGGGGGCCCCTGGCTGATCAACGTTGAGTCGGGTCGCCGCCGGTCCGATTGTAGTGCGCCGGGCCGCCAGACAGTACATGACTTGCTTTATTTACACTTTAAGCCATTGCCAAGGCTGATTGTTGATTCTGACCGGCACCTCCGTACTAATTGTGTGTATGAAAGTGGAAAAAGCCCAAGTGTGCATGATAGTAATACTCTAGTAATAGAGGAGTTGATGAGCTGTAAAAGTGTGCACTTGCACCGATACTAGCATTCAGGAGCTCGATGGGTCCCCCTCCCCAATCAGGCGCAGCGAATGAGTGCAGAGAAAGTGCACTTTTCGGTCTGAAATATGGCTGTGGTTGGCCCGTTGGGAAATCGACTAAGCATCTCTCCCCAGGCCTGAAGATAGGACGCGCGAATGACGGAGTGTAGAGGGCGGGCCGCATACATGCGACCTCGTGGAGCTGAGAGATGGAAGACGACTGGACATTGACTCGATGGGTCCGGATAATAAACCGTTTAGCCCATTGATTGGTCAATTGGCGGCGAAAACGTACTCCCACGAAACGGAGATACAAGGGACAAGACAAACAGGGCGAGTAGTGTGGGCGCCCAACGACCTATCAGCTGTGCTACGTGCAAGTCATTCGAAACCGAGGCTTGTAGTCTGCAGCTGTGCTCTCGATGCATGGGGTAGATCGCATGTGCATGAGGAGCTATGTTGGGAAGCGATCGGGACAAGCAAACGAAGCCTACGAATGGACGAGGACGGATATACGAGGGGGTGGGGGGAGTTGACTTGTTGAGAGTGAAAACAAAGTGGTCTGCTTACCAGGTATTTCCTAGTGTCTTGCTGCCGTTGGTCTCAGCCAACCGGTAGTATCGTGCTGCTTGGAACTATGAAAATAGGAACCATCGAGTTAGCCTCCTCCCAACGTCGTTACCTCTACCTAGCGGGTTACAGAAGCGGAAAGGGGCTGGGGCGGAGCGAGGGGCAGAGCGAGGGAGAGAGGATGGTAAGGTAGCGAGGGTTCCGATTTGCCGGATCAACAGGGAGTGAACTCAGTAAGGGTAGGTAAGTAGGCGGGTAGGCAGGTAGGCACTCTAAGTTGATGCCCAACACGCGTGGAGATCCCGGTCTCAACAACTCAGCTTCAAGCCCATGAGTTCCTAAGGCGCGGCGCAAGAACCCACGCCAGCGAATGTGCAGCGGCGGCAGTGGTTGCAGCAGCAAGGGAGAGCACATTGGTAAGCTACCATGTTCATCACCTGAGGCTTCGCAGCACGAATGCCTCGTCGGTTTCCCGGTGTTGCTGAAAGTCTGCCTAGCCAGGGGCACTCGCCCAGGAACCCTCACGGTCTGATGTGTGACGAGACTAGGAATCTGCCTTTGTGCCTGATCAGACGTACCTTGTCCTTCTTGCAGCCGAAGCCCTCGAGATAGCACCATGCAGCCTCGTTCATGGCATCTATACCGAGAATTAGCCGACCGAGTTCGCTGGCCCCCTCCGAGCGTTTGTGACTCAGAAATTGCTGGCATGATAAGGGTGTAGATGGAGTGGGTAACTAGCTTACCAGTATCTCCCAGATTCGCTGCGGTCTCGTAGTACTACCCAAAGCTCTTCGTTAGTCGCCGTAGAAAAGAAAAGATTTTATTTCTTAGTCGTCGTTGAGAATCCAGTAGAGTCGCAGTGGCGATTTGTTGGAGGAAAATCATCCTTGCCTCTTGACCCATTCGTGATCTTCCCACGTCTCTCAGGCGTTGACCTTAGATCGCCATTCCTAAGATGCCGTCGCAACTCCGAGCATGAATGAATGAATAAATAGGAGCGAATAGCTTACCTGCTTGGCAGCGACTGGGTCTTTCGCAATGCCCCAGCCGTGGCGGAAGCAGTTGGCGAGCTCGAAGATGGCGAGAACCAGCTCGCCCTTTGCTGCACCTCCTTTCTTGACACCTGCCTTCAGGGCCAGTGTTTCTACGCTTGCTGCGTTTGATGCGGCCGCGGAAAGGTATGTGACGGCGCGCTCGACGTCGGGTTCACAGCCCCAGCCATGCCTATATGGATTCCAGCGTTAGCTCGCAGGATGTTCTTTGCGTTTCCCCCCGGAAAACAGCTTTGGGTCTATCTCTATTCCCGTCGACTCTCGTGTCCTCGGGCGATGCCAGGTCTTTCTTGCCCCCTGATAGTACGGGGGCAGAGTGGGGAGCATAGCCTCTCTTGGTGGTCTGTGTTTGTGCGTGTGTGTACGAAGATCACTAGACACTAACCTCAGCGCAAGCCCGTACAACACCTGGCTTAGGGGGTTGTTCGCGCCATATGGATCGGCGAGGCGTCCGAATAGTTGCGTCGACCTCTCGAGATCGCCCTCCTCGTGCAGCCGTATCGCTTCCTGGATATCCTGGTCGATCTCCTTAGACGAGACAACGCCGCCTAACGCCTTTAGCGACGACGTGTCTATGTCGCCATTCCCGTTGTTTAGGCCGCTTAGGTTCGTGTAGGATATCGACGGCGTCACGGACGCGCTCCGGGACCTGCTCCTCTGGCGCTCTTCGTTGGTGGTGGCGAGGATGGTGGCGCGCTTCTCCCACTGCTGCTCCTGGGCTTCCCGGGCTTCCTTGGTCTCCGTGGTGGTCGGCCCGTCGGCGGTGCTGGTCACGTTGATCTGCGGCAGGTCCTCGGGCACGTACTCGGATGTCTTGGGGTGGCGAGACAGGCCGAGCCGGTGCGACAGGCGGCGGTGGTCCTTTTTTGTGGCGCCGCCGCCGTTGGTGTCGCCGTCGCTGTCGCCCGAGGCGGACAAGAGGCTGTTGCCCCGCGATCGCGGCCGGAACACGTCGAGGCTGCGGCGCGACTTGGACGGCGTCGACCCCGGCTCGCGCGCGCTCAGGTAGCGGTCGTTTCTGGGGTGGCTGGGCGGGTAGATGATCTCATGTGTATTTGTGTCGGAGCGGATGAAGGTGAACTCGGGTCCTGCGAGCTTGTTCAATGTCTCGGAATAGGCTGCATCGCCCTCGCCGAGCCGTTCTTTCTTCTTAAGCAAGTCACGAAGCCCCATGATGCATGCGGGTAGGTAGGTAGGTAGGTAGGTAGATATTATGTTATACCGTATAGAGATGATAGATGTGCGTGCGTCTACGTTGGTATAGGTGGCAGTGGTAGGAAGTAGTAGATGGGTACTGGTACAATGCGATCGATTTGTGTGTATACAACCAACATCCACGGACGGGCGGGACTGGTGTCTTTGTGTGTATTCTCTTCTCTCTTTTTTTTCTAGTATAGATGACGAAAATGACGAAGAAAAGCCGAAAAAGAAAAGAAAGTTAAGAAAATAGTCAAATAGAAAAACAGGACTTTGTTCACCGTAAATGTCAGAGGAATCATGAATATGCCGTGCGGTCCGGAATCACTTCTAATATACTACGTGCGTATGCGTATGAATGCGCATGAGTCTCTCCGTGGTGGCGATAGAGGCCACCCGGCGTCCTGGCTCGACTATTGCGCAGTCTTCGTTGGTCCGTCTCGGTCTTGGTGGTCTTGGTGGGTGGTAAAGCCGCCCTTCAGGGGTGGCTCAGCGCGTTGGAACTGGAACACCATTGCTCTCGGCATTCATTTGGCCTCTAATCGGATGGTGCGAGTACTAGCAAGTCCAGGTCTGTTTGAGAACTTGGAGGGCTGCTTCCAATGCCATCTCCAGTAAGGACACTCTGCAAAAGCCTAGCGCCTAGGTACGCAGGTGGGTGATTTTAGGTAAGGAGGTAGGCTGAGTTAGTATCCGCTGCACCTACCTAAGTACATACTACGAAACAAGAACTCGCCACTGCAGGGTATGATCGCCGCCCCCCGCAATCAGCCCTGCTCAATACCCTGCTAAACGAGCACCCGTCTGAGCCTCATTGGCTCGATCGACGTATGTCACTGGCTCATGTCGTGCATAGTATCACACTGAACTTAAAAATAGCCTCAAGAATAGACGTTGTATTACTATTTGGGCCTCAAGCCATATGAATGCCGCCCCCTTTGTTCTTCTTTTTTTCCGTTCTTATCTCATCAAGGTTCTGTCATGTGTCATTGTAAACACTCGAGTGAACCTAGTCTCAGCTAGGTTTGGGTATCACAACCATACGAGAAAGCCATCCCATCCAATACCGGCCGTGTTGCCCACCAGTATCTACCCTTTAAGCAGAGAGCAACAACAAGACAATCTTGCTTTTCACAAGAACATGATAGCCAAGGATGCAAGCATGCTAAAGATAAGGGGATATGTCCAGTGCTCGGTCGACTATGCGGTCGAAACGGCTGGTATACCTAAGGTGTTAGTAACAACTGCTAGTGTTATGTAAAACCGATGAAGTCTTTTTGTTCTGCAAAGCTTAGGTCCTCATCTTCTTGGCCGATGAACTCTTCGACCTCATCCGAGTCCACGTCGTCGCTGTCCACTACGTCCTCGTCTTCACTAGACAAGTCGTCCATCTCCTCCGAGGACACCCGTTTGTTTGCTTTGCGGAGAATACTTGCCCTTTCAATATGAGGCCGTTTACAGCCTTTCAGTTTACAAACGCCATTGTTGCTAAAGTCAGGACATTCGAACACGTGACGAGCTGGGCACTGGGCGCCCTTATCGCAGTATCCGTAGATGCCAAAGGTTCGACATACAGGGTCGGTCGGCGCATGCTCAGCATGAACGTAGGAACACGAGGGATTGTTGCAATTTCCGTTGGCGAAATGCATACAGAGCGGCGTTCTCTCTTCTGTAATGTCATGTGATAGGTCGCAATTGTCGCCCTTGGGGCATTCACTCTTGACAAGCCAATTTCTGCAAACTGCTATCTTGGAGACATCGTGGATATACCGACAGGTAGGGCCTTTCGGACAGGTGCCTAGAGCTAGAGTTAGTGTGTTCCTGGGGGGCTTACCACACCGCCTCCATTAGAAATAGGTAGCGAGGTAGGCGTTTCTTTTGGTTGAAGGAAGACGATACCAGTCCATGAGAAGGTCTTGCAATACTCGTTGACCTTTTTAACGCCGCCGGCGCGTCTTTGATAATGTCAGCATTTAACGCAACTGTAGCTGATTATGACTTACCGCTGGGCCTGTACTATACCGTGCCTGACGAGGTTGCCGTTTTTCGTACGGTGGAACTTGACGCCAAACAGCGAAGCCACTTTCGGCGTGGCAGTGGGTGGGTTTAGGTCATCTAGAAAGTAAATAGCCCTTTTTTAGTAGCGACACGGACAAGAGCACTTGTGGAACGCACCAGGGGCTTTAACGAGTTTGCTTCCCTGCTGGGTAACGTGAAAGCGGACACCATCAACCTCAACCTCATATCGGGAGACTGGCTTAGACGAGTTAGAAGACGCAGTCATAATATCCCCGCGAGCCTGCTGCATATTCCTAAAGAATTGTGCCTTCTCTCGGCGATCCTTGTTATATTGCTTCTGTTTAAGGGTCTGTTCAATCGCCTGTGTCCGTTGCTGAGTTTCTCGCTCGTATACGTCGCGATTAATTAACTGGAGATGGCGGTCGGTCCTGGTTACCCATGTCGGCGTTGTAGGGTTCGGAGACTGGTTTTCCTGGGTGGAAGCGGCAGATTGGGCTCCTCCGTTGAGAACTAGAGTCCTGTTGCGATACGTGGGTGTAAATCGGCCTCGTCCACCACGGTATGCATGTTGAGGATATGGCGCGGATCGGGAATCTAGATTCTCGAGGGTTAGTGGTATATGTTCGACTGAATGATGTGATTCTGAGGTGGCCGCACTATAATTCCCGCCATTATTCTGTGCTTCCTTGTGGCGATTGATGCGGTCTGTAGAGTGGTGAGCCTATATCAATCGACGACAACAGCGACCGGCGTATTGTGGAACGCACTGCTTAGCTTGAGGATTCTGTCTCTAAGCTCTTGTTCTTCTGCCGTAGACATAATGACGGATGGTAGCTGAATCGTAACGTTATGGAAGTTAGAACTTGCACGTTTCCTCATAAACCTATGTGATAGCGGATTGAATGGATCCTATTCCAGGATTCGGGGGACCTAGAAATTTGTATATGTATGGATGTGGGAAGACTGAAGTTGACGCAGTTACGTAGCTGCTCGAAGGCGCCCGGTCTATAGCCTTTAAGTGACTGCTCAAAGGACTGGAAGAGAAAGGAGGAACGACACGCGATAGGGGGTGCTTTTGTAGATGGGGTGTTGGAGAGGTAGCAGCGATGGAGTAGCAAATGGTAGGCAGAAGGAATTCACCGTTAACAAAGAGATGGGTAGAGGAAGGATGGCGAGAATTGAAGCTGGGCCACGGACGATCAACGCCTCCTATTGTTTTTCTTGTTCCG
Source organism: Nemania abortiva (assembly GCA_022578505.1). Classification (NCBI taxonomy): domain Eukaryota; kingdom Fungi; phylum Ascomycota; class Sordariomycetes; order Xylariales; family Xylariaceae; genus Nemania; species Nemania abortiva. The sequence goes on from MU392587.1 coordinate 220,669, forward strand.
CTCCGACTGTGAACGCCCTTTTTCTTGTTCTTGTTCTTGTTCCTGTACTTCTTGTGCTATGCGACTGCGACTATGTCGTCACTCGGCGATGTAGCTGCAGAGTTTCTGTCGGAAATTGAAGGTCGGTTATCTATGTAGAACTGCGATAGATTAGAGCATCAAGAGGTGGCGACTATTTATTCAGGGGTTGTCAAGCCTTCGGTCGCCACTGATGATCATTGGTGTGGTTGTATGGATTGATAGGGGAATGGAAGAGTAGATAGATCGTTATGTACCTGTGACGCGATTGATTGACTGATTGCCTGTTTCTAACGAACCCACCAAATCACCTTTAGGTAGTAACAACATTGTGGGTATTCGAGCCCCACATTAGCGCTGCGCAGGTGCTTCAGCACGTGATGTTACGTTCAACATACAGATACTAAGTAAGTACCTACGTACTTACTTAGTTATCTGCCAGCGGCTGCAAACGGATGACAACAACACCTGGCAAGGCCGAATTGTTAGTATCCACCTTTCTACATACATAGTACCTACCTACGTAGGGATACACGCCTAGGCAGTTCTCTAGTCTTGCATCATTATTCTTCCACGATAAGCTAAAGGGAACGCCTTCTTCCGACTTATAGATTGACCTGAAGATACAGAGCGTATCATCTCCGCCGAGTACCGACCAAAATACGCCGGCCAGACACCGCCCACCCACTCCTCTCCACCGGCACGTATCCTACCTGAAGACAAGTGACCATGGCGTCCGTCAAGGCGGAACCTATGGTCAAGCCTGATCCTTCGATCAAGCCCGATCCCGATGCTTTAAACTCGTTACCCGGTGTTATGTCCGACGATGATATCTATGAAGACGCAGGCGACCTCGAGTTTGCCGATTTTAACCCTGCTACGAACCCTACGGCAGGCGATGTCTACTTGACGCATGTGCCCAAGTACCTCTACCAAGCTTGGGCTAATCTAGACGACGACGAAGAGATACGTATAGGGACTGTGCGGAAATGGGTTGAGGTGGCGAAAGATGGCCGACAGACTGTGCGTTCCGATTTCCAGCTACCGAACCCAGGAATCTGCGTCGGTCTAACTATGATCTGCAGGAAAGAATGGCACTACTTCTAGACCATACCAAGCCGACTCACCAGACAATTCCGAAAGAATATAAACTAGAGGCTAGGGATATGAATTTGTCAAACATGTTCATGTTCACTGAACAGGACCTCCCCGGCTTCAAGTCTAGATCCCATGGCGCCAATAGCGACTTGCCCCCTCATCTACGCCGCAGACAAGAGCAACAGCAACGCCCGGAGGAGAAGACCCAGCCAGAAGCTGGCGTGAAGAAAAACAAATACCAGCCCCGCTACAGAAAGGCCATTCCAAGTTGGTTTATCCTTCTTTCTAAACTACAGTACAGGCGTGTATACTGACTCCCGATACAGAGAAAACTACCTTGGCTGGAAAGTTCAGTCGTGAACTAAATTGCCAGCCTGTGTGGACAGACGAGACGAAACATATTTTAAAGACGATGAATGATGACGCAATGAAACCAAAGGTCTCGACGAGCATTGTCAAGTCCTTTGATCCAAGTGGAGTTATTCAGGCCGGCGCGCATGTGATGAATGACAAGTTCAGCAACATGGTTGTAAGTATATGGTTGAAGCATCTGCAGACCGAAGCTAACGGCTACAGCGCACGGCTCCGGAGCAACAGAAGAAGAACAAGAAACAGAAAGAAGAGAAGGCTGCTCGGCTACCGCAGAGCGAGTTGCGTGATCGCATCTTCGGGTTGTACGACCAATATGCCTACTGGTCCCTTAAAGCTTTCAAGCAAAACTTACATCAACCTGAGGCATGGCTACGTGAGAATTTGGAAGAGCTTGCGGTGCTGCATAAGTCTGGGCGTTTTGCAAATCACTGGGAACTGAAGCCAGAGTACAAGCGGCAAAATGTGCAGTCAGTCGACGGCGCACCCCCGAGTCCAGAGGCGAACGAATCGGATTTTGACGGTGACGATGATAACATCGAAATGGAAGACGTCGTAAAACCGGAGGCTGTTTGATGGTTAACACTGGGGCTGCTGCATATTTTCGGGTTTGGTGTTCGGCAGTTTCTCGAATCTTCTTCATTTGGTTGTATAACAAAAGATACCCCTTAACGCCGCGCTGTGACCTAGGATCCAGGTGGAAAAGCAGCTTTCGGCTTTACAGTAAAGGAACAAACTGGGACACTGTAGAACAAAATAGCGATTAACAATAATGAAGCTATGCTTGAGTTATATGTTATTGTGACATTGTGACCCTCGATACCAGGTTGATGAGGGACAGCAGACAGGTACTTCGAAAATTACTTACCTGTTTCGGCGGATACACGAAAGTTATCCAATCACAGGGCCCCGCATCTAACCGTGCCCATACTTACTTCCCTAGACAGAATGGTCTGCGAGCGGATACCTACCCAGGCTTCCTCCCGCTAATTCGGCTCAGCACTGAAAATGAGTATCTTTCTGGATTTCGATGGAACGATCACAACCGAGGACACGGTGACGCATCTCGCCAATTTTGCCCTCCGCTTCCAATCCGATCGCCAGCTGCATGATGGAGATTCGAGTGTCCGGGGTGCTTCGTCTTCATCTACCTCTGCGCAATTACAAGACGCTCACTCGTCAGAGGATCCAGTGCAAGAAGGGGCGAGAGATCTATCGTCCCGCTGGGATGACGTAGTCCGTGCGTATATATCAGACTACAAGTCCCACGTCTCCTCGTACGCGCCGCGCGCAGAGGATCGCGAGTGCGTGGAGGACGAGATCGCGTTCCTGCGTTCGCAGAAGCATGTTGAGACGCGGTCTCTGGAACGCATTAATAATTGTGCGGTGTTTCGGGGCATCAGCCGGGATGCGTTCAGCGAGGCGGGGCGCGAGCTGGTGCGCGACGGTACAGTGCGCCTGAGGCCTGGGTTCGACGGCTTCGTACGTGCAGCTTTGGCAAAGGGGTGGCGCGTCAATGTCGTCTCGGTGAACTGGTCAGCATCATTTATCGAGGGCGCATGCGGGTTCTCGGAAGGCGAAATCCATGTCGTCGCAAATGAAGTGCGCGAGGGCGATGGCGTTGTGCTCGGGCCGGGAGCGCTGGCCGGGAATAGCTTGCTGGCAGACGATAGCGAGCACCCTTCACGCGAACAGGAGGCTAGGAACCTGACCAATTCCTGTGACAAGCGTGACGCCGTTCGTGAGGTAAGGCGTATACATGACGCGCAGGATAAGCCGTTCTTCTACTTCGGAGATTCGACGACGGATATGGAGTGTTTGCTTGAGGCGACCCGCGGCGTTGTGATCGCGGATGACGAGACATCGACGTTGATAAAGACACTAAGGAGGGTCGGGAAGAGAGTCCCGCATGTGCGAGACGCCGAGGCGAGCGAGGCATTGGTGTGGGCGTCGAACTTCGAAGAGGTCATGCACTCCATGTTTGACCTCCCATAACAGACGGGCTCATGTTAGTTGGAGTGATAGAGACGAGTAAAGAATGCGCGAGTTAGCTACTTTGCCAAGTCGTAAGCGTGCTTTCTTACTCGAGAGTAAGTACATATGACATCTTGTTGCTCTGCTCATATCATCAAACACGGCGGTCTGCTGATAGCATATATGAATTGCTGGTCACGTAATAATAAGATAGATTCTCAGACCTTTGGCTAGGTGATACGGAACAGTAAGGGCGAGACTCGTTCGGAGTACATAACCAATCTGATGAATGCGGTCATATAAACTGAGGTTCTCGGGAACTCCCGCATTGCCATAGTTGAACGAGGCAAACCCATTCGTGATATAGAAGTTGTTCAACTTCTAGTCTAGGCACCTACTTAAAGGATCCTCACATAACGCAAGTCCGTCGGTGTTCATAGCGGCATGAAAATGGGTGCTTCGCGCTGAACTACGAGGGGCGAGTTGAAGCCTAGGTCACAGAGAAGCAAGTTGTAATTTAATGGGCTAGCTACGTCTTGATACAGTAACCCCTGTCATTAGAATCTGTTCAAGTGTCATGTACTCCGTAGAGACTTCCTTGGAGTTAGAACTCGGAGCTTTAATCGGACTATGCAGAGAAGAGACCAATCACAGCAATTGTCCAACCTCAACCCCTGAAACTGATATACGAATTCGGATTGTAGAAAGGTTCATATTTCAGCTAGGCCGTCCGCTTCTGCCTATATTCCAACTGTTCTACTATCGCACTGAAGGGAGTTGATAAGGTTGTCTCTTAGCTTTAGATCCAGTCGACCACCGGTTCTATTTAGCGATGGGTGGGGTGTTGTGGTATGCGCGAGTCCGTTCATTTCGATCTTTAGTCCCGATGCTGTACCTAGGGGATCACAACACAACACCCGAGTGTCGCTATGAGTAGTTGGAGCAATCTGAAAATTCAGCTACGTGGAAGGTAGTTTATTCACTCTTTTCCTGATAGATAGAAAATTCAAGAGGAAGTCTTGGCATTTGTATACCTCAACTTACGTAATGTATAACAAGAAGCCGGTTCTATAATGCGAGGGCTATTATAGATTTCTGAGTATGCCCGAGAACGCATTAAAACATATGCACAAATAGAAGAAGCTTCCAGGAATAGTATCAGCTACCTGGATAGTCCCAAGGATGAGGAACGGTTCCAGCCCGGGTCTGGAAAGTCAGGCACCCATCAGGGCGAAATTCGTCATCGGAAATATTACTCTACTAACTATGACGGAGTTGCAGGATCAGATCTACTAATCAGGGCGTGTTTGCAGTCAACTATATTCTAGAGCGAAAGAAATCGAAGTGCTCTCGTTGTATTAGAATTCGTCTAAGCTGCAAAGGGTATTGTCCATGGTCGCAAGAGAGGCAGGTGGTGAACCGATCGATCGAACCCGAATTTGAATGACATCGTCAGCTTACACACTCTGTCACATGTCTGTCGTATTTCTGGGTTCGGGGGTTCAATTATGGGGGAGTGGGCTTGTCAATTAAGCGTAGAATCTGTATGTGCTATAGCGAGCGACAGAGAGTAGCGTAGTCCAAAAGAGACGAATCAGAGAGAGTTAGCGAGATAATTTTCTTGCTATGCTATATATGTCATTATAAGTATACTGATTTTCCGGATTTGCAGACACGTGCTCTGTCAATTCATCAGATCGCTCTTATCGGCTCCTGCTGTACGCATTGAATGGCAAAGCACGGGGCAATGCGCTCGAGTGTGTAACACGTGGTTCTTCAACGACAGCAAAGAAAAAATAAGCTTTTGTGTGTGTCGCCGACACGCCACACTATCGTTGGCATGTTGAGTTGGTGTAGTGTTTGTTGGTCACGACTTGGCCTTGGGCTCGAGAAAGAAAGCAATGGTGTGGGCCATTCCACGTCTTTGGGCTCGTTGCAACCAACGAGATCTACACACTTTGCGGCCCTACAAGAAAAAAAAAGTAGACATAGGCAGTCATAGTAGGTATTTAGAGAACGAAAGGTCGAGTATTATGACTGTTTTGCCCCTTTGCTTCACATTGAACTCCTTACATGAATTGGGTATGTCAGTCGAGCCTCTAGCCCCCTATTACCCCCTATCCCTTATTATTATTGCTGTATTATAACCACTGTATCGACAAACTCCCCCATAATTCCCGTCCCCATTGGGCCTTCACCATGTCCTATCATCCACCGAACTCCCTGCCGTCACGCCCATCAACGCCCATTCAATTCTCGAGATATCCTTCTCAGTTTCCGGACCGTCAATGTTCACGTTCTCCCCCACCACATAGTCACATATCCCCAGGCTATCCTACACTATGTCCTCAATTACTCTCCGGTCCCCGACGCTGTTGTTCCCCTCCACCACGTACATCTCCGCTCTCAGACTACCAGCAACCAAACACACCTCCTTACCCGTTCGTCAACGCCAGTTATACTGGCAGCGGTATTCAAGGGCTACAATATCGAGAACAGAGACGCAACAGCACAGGCATGATGCAGGACGGCCACCGATGTGCCAGGATCCTGGACGTTGAGCTTGAGAAGCCCCGGAAGAAGTCATCGGCCGCCGCTGCGCTTCTGGTCAAAGTGAGCCGGTACCCAGAGCATTTGGATCCTATTCCACACAACGAACTGCTTCACATGTTCCAGCATTTATATGGGAGCATGCTAGATACTGTCAAGCATCTAACCAGAGATCTACTTCGAATTGAAGATCTTAGTGCAGTCTCATGCAAGGCGACGGTTTGCCGCTTCGACAAACGGGATACCTGGAGAGTGCACAAGTCGCGCTCAGGGGTTCAAGATCACTTCTATTGTGCGCCCTACATCGAGGTCACTTTACCATATTTCCCAACTCGCGCGGCAGTCAAAGAGATCATTGCGGCCGTGATGGACAGTTATGGCACACTTGCGAAACACATGCAGCCAGCATTCAAGTTCAGAACGCGGACGTACTCATGGAAGTTCGAGCCTGGAGCGGTCTATGAATCAGTCGATGCGGAGCATTTCATAGCGAAGCCCGTTGTGGATGAAGATGACGAGGACGATGACATCAATCAGGAGGAAGAGCACCAACAAAGCGAGTCGCCCAAAAGAAAAGCGATTACCTATCCCGGCTACACGGGAGAGGGGAGCTCTGCGACGAGTCCTGGCAATGGGCTTAGGAAGCTCGATGATATCAAGGAAGAGCTGCGATTTGGCCCAAATAAGGATCAATGTAGAGAGACCGTCAAAGCACTGCTAGCCAATGAGTTCTTGCTCGATCCTCGACGAATAACAGTGTGGTTTTGGGTCAAGGAGGTCCAGCTCCATGATGGCAAGTGGTATCCTTGGGGGAGCCTAGACAACACATACGGCCTGACGATCGTATCTCAAGAAGTTGTCCCATACAGTCCCGAAGACGCCAAGAAAAGCGCTAGAAGATCATCAAGATCAAGTCGCGCCGCCAAGGACAAGGAGCCGTGCGATATCGCTCCGACTGTCCGAGTCATCTTGCCAGTGGAGCGGACGAAGTTCGCGAAGGATGAGGAGAATGTCAGAGGGCTCAAGGAGTGCGTCCAGAGTATAAGGAGCCAAATGTCGACGATTTCGAATTGCCATAGTCGAGCTGCGTTCTGTATCTCCTGGAAGAAGGAGAGGAGAGAGTACGCGGACTGGATTGCTCCCCAGGTGGTCTACAAGCCTACCGGGGATGGAGACAATTACGTCCTAGAAGACACAGGTGCTTCTCAACGATGAGATCTTACGAATGATGAGAAAGAAAGATGTATGGAATGTAAGACGGAAGAGAGGCGGGCTGGGAACCCCATGTACAAATTTGTTTCAGTCGTGATTGAACTGGGAGATTTTGGATTTAATGGTGTCAAGGTGTTAAAGGAAGAACGGACCAAGAGGTGTGATCATACGGAGTTTTTTTGGTATTTCCCACATTTAGATTAACATTAGAATGTAATTATCACATACAAACTGCGTTGATTGCATTCTTGGCTAATATTCCTGCTAATATGTCCTACGAAGTCTGCCGCTTGTGCGCAACAGGCTATATTACACAAAATCAAGAATGTAGAATACCAAACCTTAAGCTTTCCGCGCTTCATACGAGTGTCAAATATATGTAGCAGATTAATTAAGACGTAGTTATCGTAATATTTATTGCTTTAACCTTATAATTACTGTAATAATATTAAATGTTTATATACAAATGTTAAGAGTTACGACAAGGCGAAAACCTCTACAATCTGCGCGCCGATACTATAACACTCCTTCCCTAGTTCCTATTATTTTTCGCAATTTCATTCGGGTTGTTGGTATCACTCACCCATTAGGAGGTATGATCGGCATAGCCAACAGTGTTGGTGTTGCCTGTGACAAGGGCTAATAATAGAGGGCTTGGAACAGTATATCGTATTCAACTAATAATACTCTAGGGGTCTCAAGGTCCATGGTTTCCCTTCCTTTCAGTCAGGAATTACCTGTCCTACTTATAGACCTCTATTCCAGTCTAATTCTGCCTAAGGGATAACTTCTATTGCCTCCCTGAAACGCTCACCGGTCAGGTGAGCGGAGCCTCTACCAATAGGCTTCATACAACTCAATATGTCTCGGACTGGAGCCTTGGGGGTGGCTCAGCCGTGCCCGAGATCGGGAGTCCTATAAGGTGGCGTTGTGGCGTGTGACATTGCCGGTGCGGCTCTGAATCCCTGCATTATCTTGCTGGAGGCGTCTTTACAGCAGGCCGTCCTGTCTATGGCAAGATGCACATCAGTGGGATCATTTGGAATGCACCACTCCCTGGGAGCACCAATCTCATCGCTTTACCCCCGTGGCTCCGGTTGAGTTGTTGGAAAATCCACGCCAGTAATCATCCAGCGGCTCTTTTTCTTCGCAGCTCTAGTATTAGCAATAGATCCGGAGTCGCGCTAGTAAAGGGGCCTTGATCGACAAGGCGAACTTCTCGACCGACGAAATTATGTATTCCGTTCCCATTCATGTTCGTATTCATGCCCCCAACGCGAAGGCACGGTAGTCAAATCCCAATCATTTTGAAATTGACATCGCATCAACATTGAAAAGGAGAGAGCAGTCTCGAAGAAGAATTTATCGTGCTAGGCGGCCAAGTCTGAACGAGAAAGACTATAGTAGTGTACTTGGTTATAGAATGTCCAAGGACACAAGAGTGTTTCTCAGTTTTGTGATCCTTTCTATTAATTCATTTTCTCTAGAACATACTGTCTGGACCGTGACAGAGATCAGATCGTTCGTAGTGGCATTGGATTTTGAATTTTTCTGATTTAGACCAACTACCATCGAGCCCATTCGCCTTAAAAGGTGTCTAGCTAACTGTAGAATTAACGTAATTTGTAGAGCGGAGGAATCAGGTAGCGAGAAAGAGCCGACTTTGACGTCTGGCATCCGTACGTAGTCCTCACGGGCTGTGATTGAGGAACGATCTAAGCAGGCTTGCATGTTGCCAAAGACGGCATCGTATATCTCAATTAATCGCTGGTAACAAGAAAGGACCAAAAGTAGAGAGGCGTAATCGAGGGGGCTATCATCGGTATCCGGCGGTGTATCCGTGAAGTCACTAACACAGTCTGCGGACATCCGGATGGGACCGGAAGCGAGTTGATCAACCGCTTCAATAAATGCATGCGAAAGATGGAATGTGCGGTCAAGAGCTACGTCCTTGTCTTTCCAGCTCAATGGCTGCGAAACACAGGTGGGGGGCTTGGGGACCCGAGAAGCGAGTGTGAATAACTCTAAGTGCAATTCTGTAAGGCGTCGAATAGTGTCAAGCGGTAGACTCGACAGCGCCGAAAGCTCAGAGGGGGTATCGAAGTGAAACGTATCTGTAAGCAAAGGTGCACCGCGACTGGCCTGGTCTTGTTCGGCTGATAGCATAGCCCACTCTTGGTTGAATCGGGACTGCCAATTACTTAGGATCTGGTCGTTGGGAGGATAGGCGGCCTGTGACGGCGGTGGACTTTGTGTAGCCGACACAAACGAGTCGGTTGGGATTGTGAAGCTAGGCGAAGAGGATGAGGTGTTGCTAACTGACGCAAGAAAGGTCAAGTCGGACCAGAGTGTCCCTACATTTTGTGGTACATCTGGAGTCAGCTCAAAGCCCACGCCAGTCTGCATTGCATCGATTGCAGCGTCCCGATTCATAGTTGGCGCGGTGCACCCAGCAGGAGCCGTGTCGCTTAGAGTCGGCATCGAAGTATCAGTCACAACTGCGTCCGGGAGCGCGCTGGCGGTATTATCCAAGCCGCGCTTCGGCTCTCTCTGTCGACGCGTGGATAATGGTGTCCAGGTGCACGTAGCCTTAGATTTGTTACAGCGGACACAAGGGCCCCCGGAGGCTGCTCTGGTACATCGTAGTTTTTGATCGTGACACCTGTCGCAGGCAGACCTGATGACTGGATGTGGCATGTTGGGATGCGATACGCATAGAAGCGCAAGACCGCCGTACAAATTGCTCAGGTCTGCCTCAATGCTCGTAGCACTTTGCGACTCGATCGGCAGTTAAACTGTTGGCTGATGGTATTTTGTCAATCGGCCGGATATGGATATCTCTTTGAATCTGACAGGGGCGTCAACAATATCCCTAAAATGCCGTTGTTCAATACTTACTGTTTAATGCATAAATATTATCAATCAATGGCCACTGATCAAGGTACTTAAGTAAGCAAGGGCCAAGTCAAAGTCAGACTTCCTTTTGCAGAAAAAAAAAAAAACGATCTAGATCTAATTTTTGGTTCTCCGAGGTTTGACGTAGCTGGCACCTAAGTAACCATTCGGCAGCCGGAAGTAGAGCGGGTGTTCCTCTTGGTAGTACAATACTCAAAAGCTACCTAGCGCAACATGGAGCATTCGGAAGCTTGAGCCCACCTAGATCTGCCACCTTTCATAGCTGAAGACCCCCCTCTGCCACGCTAGTATAATATTGCCGCCAAAACCGTCTCTAGAAGTATCTGTAAATTTCATTCGACCGCAGAATAACGGACGGCTAGTTTAGGTTATATGCTGTATAATCCCGTTAACTTCAATGCACTTATATATTACATAAACAGCTTATATACTTGGGTATAATAAGTACGAAAGCTTTAACTTAAGTACGCGTTTAATCAGGGTTTAAACTGGTGGCCTTAGAGGCACACGTTTTATTTGGTACCTACAGTAGGTAAATAAATATACCCTTTTTGTAAGCATAATTATACGCTTTTTGTAGGCATAAGTATACGGGCCTGCCTTTGTTCTCACACTTACAAAATCATCAAAAGAACGCAGTTTGAATGGGGTGGCAGGGTAGGGTCTCCAGCTATGAAAGGTGGCGGATGTAGGTGGACTCGGAAGCTTGGTTCTAGATATATAGTGGGACCCGTGCCGGCGGTTCGGAAGCTCAGACTGTATAAAGGCACGAAAGCGGGATATGTCCCGAACGAACATGATGTGTAATGCGCACTGATCAGACTGGGTGGTTTTGGTAAGACTTTATCAAGGTGATTGTAGTGTTTATTAATTTCAGTTTCAACGGCCATGCCCTCATACCGTGTCTCATCTTTCGGTAGCTCACGTTGCAAGCATTAATATTATTAAACATTAAGTGCCGATTAGAAACTAAACCTTTTCGCAGCAACAATATAAGAACTGGGCGCCTGATTCTTTATACTCATCTTACTATCTCTATTATCATTGTGATTTGGTGCTCATTAGAGATCTATTGTCTCGTCTCTATCTGCAAACTGGATTCCATCGAGAGTACCAACCCGCCCAACATGAGCATACAAGACGAAGACAAGCCCACCGAAGCAATAACACCAGATCGCCAAGGCGTATCTTCACAGCTTGAGGGCGACTTAAGCTCATCCCAAGAAAAGACCAACAAGGGCGACGAGGATGACGAAACCGAGAAGCTGAGCCGTAGTGCCACCTTCTTGCTAGTATTGTCTTTAAGTGTAGGACCCCAAAGCCCCGGATCGTGTCCGCGTTCGCCGCTGACCATTAACCACATCTTAGATCTCGACGTTCATCGCCGCTATTGAACAAGTGAGTACGAACAACCAAAGAGAGACGTTATATAAAAGGCTCCGTGCTGATTGTTTCTCTCTTCCATCTAACTAGACTATCGTGTCAACTGCTGTCCCGACTATTGCCAAAGCCTTCAATGCTTCTGAGGTCGACTATGCCTGGATAGGCACAGCTTACCTGCTCCCCGCCGCAGGTGAGTAACCTTTCTTATATCTTCACGTTCTCAGGCCTTTATCCGCTCAGTGCCAAACTAACGACGTGTGAGTCTAGCCGCAACCCCGCCATGGGGTAAGATCAGCGATATCTTTGGACGCAAACCTATTCTTCTCGCCGCCGTCGCCGTATTCTTCATCGGCTCGCTTATCGGCGCAGTTACTCCTAATATCCATGGTCTCCTAGCGGGGAGAGTCATCCAGGGTACTGGTGGCGGTGGAATCTTAGGCCTGTCAGCTACTGTAATTGGCGATGTTTTCAGTCCCCGGTACGTTAGACTTGATGCAATGGCTCCTAAGTCGGTTGCTCATCCTCGCTAACCTAAACCGCTTCTAGTGACCGCAGTTACTATTACGGAGTACTTGGAGTGGTATGGGGTGTTGCTTGTGGGCTCGGTCCGGTTGTCGGCGGAGCTTTCTCTCAATATGTCTCATGGAGGTGGTGTTTTTGGATCAATTGTGAGTGCTTACTGAGCTTCTACACTGCCCCTATCCGACCCTGTGGGCTGAACGACCGACTAATATTCACTTCTCTTGTAGTACCGATAGCCGGCCTTGCCGCAGTTTTCGTCTTTCTGTTCCTCAAAGTCCATACGCCCAGGACACCCATTATCGAGGGCCTTCTCGCAATGGACTGGCTTGGAACTATAACCATTGTCGGAGCCACCGTTATGTTCCTTCTCGGCCTGGGCTATGGTGGCATCGCATACCCCTGGAACTCGGCTATTGTGATAAATTTGATCGTTTTTGGAATCGCAACCCTAGCTATATTCGTACTTATTGAGTGGAAAGTCGCCAAGTACCCAGTGACACCAATGAGGCTCTTCCGGTCCATATCGAACATCGCCGTGTTTGGTATCGCTTACATACATGGAGCCGTTTTTATTGCCAACCTATACTACCTTCCATTGTACTTCCAGTCCGTCCTTGGTGCAACTCCGCTTCTCTCAGGTGTTTATCTCTTGCCTGTGGCTGTTACCTTATGCGTTGCATCCAGTTTGACGGGCGTATATATCAGCAAGACCGGTAGATATAGGCCACCTATCTACTTCGGTCTTGTTGTCTTGACGCTGGGCACCGGGCTATACATCGATCTCAGAACCTACACCTCCTGGCCGCGGATTGTCCTTTATCAAATCGTGTCGGGCATTGGCCTCGGTCCGGTCTTCCAATCGCCTATTATTGCCATCTTTAGCTTGACGAAACCTGCGGACATCGCTAGCGCCGCGGCAACCTTTTTCTTCGCCCGCGACATTGCTACGGCAATGTCCGTCGTGTTTGGGGGTGTCATATTCTCCAACCGCATAGCTGGACATGCAAACGAGATCCGGGCGGCGCTTCCTTCCGATGTAGCCTCACGTATCCTCGGCGGCGAGACATCAGGAGCCCTAAATATTATCCCGACGCTTCCCGCAGACCAGAAACAAGTGGTTATTGCTGCTTACAACGATAGTCTGCGCGTGATATGGATATTTTATACGGCGCTTGTCGGTGCGGCAATTCTGATCAGTGTGCTGATCAGTAAGCAGGCGCTATCTCGAGAGCACAAAATGCACAAAACAGGGCTTGAGACACAAGAAGCAGCCCGAATAGAGGAGGAAGAATCGAAGAAGCAAAGAGCCTCTTCGACCCCCATTGTGTGAAGATTTACCAAGCATGCTACTTACTCTGACTACTTAACAGATGGATTCGGCCCCTAAGAAGAGTGTGTTCGCGATCGTTGATGGGTAGCTTTGATCGAATTGTACGAAACCTATACTACCTACCACACGCATATTGACGGACAGAGATGCAGTCAGAGGCTACTTTCACAACACTCACCTTAAGTCTAGCAGATTCCAAGAACTAGATTTCTTATATGTAATAATTTCTAAACGGATCATGAATATACTAAAATCAGTAACCACCCGTAGAATGCGGTTTTGTTGTCGGATATTTCTCAACTTAGCTTTACTATCTCCACTCGGAGATAAATACATATATTATCTAGTAAGCAGGAAAAGGAAGTTACTCCGGTCATTTTCGACCAGCGCTTGCAACATTAATATTTGTTTGAGACTTGAACCTCGGTGGGAAGCCGTGTCACAAAGGTGTTTATGGTTGTTCCCTGTATGAGGCTCTAAGCGTTATAAATAAAGAAGCCGTACTTAGAAGTGCTCAGTCTTATTTCCGCTGGGGTTATAATGTTAGAGTGGTCAGAGTGATCTATATTAACTTTCTGCGCTTTGTGTAGGTGTTGAAAGCATATGACTGACTGATTTAAACATGGTCATTGTGTTCTTTATTGCTTGAAGCTCTGCGGCGACTATAACAATGCGATTGACTCTCTCAAAATGACAATGCGTTCGATTGTCGGGCCCAAGAAGATGTTCAGTTGCTTCTAGGGTGTTTGCGAGAACAGTCATCTATAAATACCTACTCACTAGGATACTCATCTCACAAATCTATCATAACCACAAACCACTCAATTACAAATCAACCATCACATTTGACTACTTAACCAAATTTCATTACAGAAATCTTTAAAATGTCTTCCAACCAAACGATTACTCTCATCGCCAACGATGGTGTCGAGGTGCAGGCGAGTATTCAAGCCGTCAAGCAATCTATCACGCTCCGCCATATGTTAGAAGATCTCCTCGAGATAGGCACTGACATGCCAGTGCCTATCCCCGAGGTTAACGGCGAAACTCTTAAGAAGTGTATAGAATGGTGCGAACACCATCGCAAAGACCCTTACGCACCCACTACCAAGGAGGAGACACCTGCCCCAGGCTCGAGGACCAAGCTAACGGAAGTTCCCGAGTGGGACAAAGATTTCTTCAAGTTCGATGATAGTGAGCTGCTCCTTGCGCTTCTCAGTGCCGCCAACTATCTCGATATCCCTCTACTGCTTCAGTATGCTGTCTCAGCAACAGCTTTGAAAATTTTGGACAAGAGTACTGAAGAAATGCGCAAGTTTTTTAATATCCAGACGGACTTCTCGCCTGAAGAGGAGGCGAAGATCCGAAAGGAAAATGGTTGGATCGACCAACATGGAAACAAGGACTCGGAGAAGTAGGCTCACTTGAGCTAATAAGGCTCTTGGGGTTCCAAGCGTCTATACTTCTCTTCTCCCTGTGCTAACTAATGATAGAATCCGATAGTATAATATACTTCCAATCTGTATACTTGAGACCGTAGTGCATAGTGAAATGTGAACTATTTTCAGCTGGATTGGAAATCATCATGTCGTTCATATACTCAGCCGCTGTATGAAAAGGCACTAAATCATTCGATCTAAGATTATCTGTGCGTCTACAGATGCACACACGCAAGCAGTCTCAAATCAAAAATTTTAGAGAGAAATTAAATCAAGGCCAAGATTGATAACGTTCCGAGCCCGAGTACAGTGCAACATCTTTTATTCGCGTGCAGTTCGAAAGATGGCGAATAGGTAGATGTAGCCTATTCGGAGCATTTTTACTGACACTTAGATAAGCGCGAAATCCTTCGCACTTGACATTGCTCCGTGTTGCGAGCAATCCGGGTCCGAAAAGGTGGGGCTCATTCCCGGCTGACCAATGCGGGATGGGTTTTCACTTACAACAACTACGCTCGCCTTCCAAACTAGTAACAGACGGCTCTTATGATCAGATGCTAGATCCCTGCCATAATTCTCGGCAAGGTCCATGGTACGGATCAATTGGTCTATAGGCCAAGGTCATCACTGCTTTGGAAGCAATACGGTATACCATCAGCGGACGCGTAAGGGGGTTGGCGGCTAGAAAAGCCCGCCCGAACGGACACCGAAGAAAGATCGCCAATTCTATTCTGTTTTCACGTGTATATAAGTGTTGTTCTATTCATGAATTCCAACTTCTTTTTGTGTCCTTAAACATCATCGTCCCAAGACTACCTGAAAGCACACCTTCGTCACCTCATTAGCTTCCAACTATTACAGAGACACTTATCCTCCAAAATCAACATGGCATCCGAAAAGACAATCCGGAACGTCACCCTGATCGGCGCAAATGGAACAGTCGGCGCACCAATTCTCTCCGCCCTTCTCGCAACTGGTCACAATACAACCGTTCTCACCCGGCCGGGCTCGAGTGCCAACTTCCCGTCTGCGGTGACGGTACACGTCGGCGACTATAATGACGAGAATTTCGTCGTGCCCAACCTGAAAGGCCAGGACGTTCTCATACTGGCCTTGGGATACACCGCCCATGATGTCCAAATCCCGTTGATCAAAGCAGCAGCTAAAGCTGGCGTCCCCTACATCGTCCCTTGCGAGTTTGGATCTGATCCCACACATTCAAAGATGAATGCCGAGACCCATTTGATGAGCACAAAGGCGCCATACCGCAAGCTGATTGAGGATCTTGGAGTCAGTAGCTGGATTGGCGTGGTTAACAACCCTTGGGTTGAGTTCAGTATCCGTCTCGGTCGTAAGTGACCCTCGCCGCCAATCCTTCTCATTCTGGAAGCTTTTAGAGCATCAATTCTCCCTTTTCATGCCAAAGATATTTGTGAAAGTGCACCTCAGCTTCTATATACTTAAAGATCATGCTCGGAATGTCTACAACTAACTTTGGGTGTTCTAGTCTACGGCATCGACTTAAAGAAGAAATCCGCAGCCCTCTATGACGACGGCAACGTGAAGGGAAACTTCACGACCTTAACCCGCGTTGGAGAGTCGCTGGCATCTCTACTAGCCCTCCCCGACGCCGAACTATCGAAGTACAAGAACGAGTTTGTGTACTTCAGCTCGTTTTACGTCAGCCAAAGGGACTTTCTTGCCAGCGCCATGCGCGCCACTGGTACAACTGAGAAAGACTGGAGTATCACCAGTGTCAGCTCGGATCAAGTCCTACAAGCTGCTAGGGAGCCCTCGGCTGATATCACGACACGTATGATGACACTATTTGCCCTTGTGTTCAAGGAGGGGTATGGAGGTGACTACAACTCGAAAGTCGTGGATTACGGGAAGCTTGGTTTGGCACCAGAAGATCTTGACACTCTTATGAAGAGCCTTGCTCATGAACTCGATCAATGATGACCGGGCCTTACAACACCGTAGTAAGAGCTATACTTTTTCGCCAAGCACCGGCACATATGCCGGCAGCAATATAGCTAGACCACCTAGAGTAGGTATATTAGTCATTTTGATTATCGTTATAAATGCATCCGATTTCGATCAAAAATTTATGGACTATTCTCAAACATATTTTTTAGTTAGGAGACCAGTGGCGCGTAAACTTGCGTGCCGATGGCCGCCATGAGGTTCATAAACCACTGCCTAGATGAGCTATTAGCACCTAATGTAGGAACTTCTGGGATGGTTGGGCGAAGATAGCAGTCGAATAACGGCTGATCCGTGTTGGCTATACGAAGATGCCAGTGCTCAAGGATACATAGATAAGGTGACATGAGGATGAGTATGTTCCTGTAGGGATTAGACCATTTAGTAGCAAGACACTTTCTGTCACGGGCTTCTAGGTACGAATGGCAATGTATGGGTAGGTCATGAATACTTGTTGATGCACGAGGAACCCTAACTACTACTTCCAATAGCTGGATATCTATATACAAACAGCCTCTTTGTTCTGTACCTTGGAGGCGTGGGTATGTGGTCGTAAGTAGTCAAGATCGTGACACTTTCAAGGGTAGCGTCAGGAACCGCAAGCTAGGGGTAAGTGATGACTATTGTTGTTGCGCAAAGGCTCCCTAAACTACCCTCCTTGGAGTCATCTAACTATATACAGGAACATCCTTCTTTGTCTATATGCCCTGTGATAGTCCTCTTGTGTTCTCTAACAGGTAGCAATATGCAAGCGGACGCGCGCACCACGGCTTATATCGAATAGGTCTTCCTATGGCTTTGCTAATAGATAGAGTCTAGGCTGGGGGAAAAGCTTGATGAGAATTAAAGCCGCGAGGAATTATAATTAGTCAGCTAGCCGAAGTTAATATGAATGGTTTCACCGCCAAGAGAGCGAACTATAGCAATAAGAAAAGAACAACTTGATCAACAGAAGAGGAGAAGAGCTTGGTGACATGGTTGTAATTGCTGATTAACCCTCAATTGACATAAGCTTGCCGGTAAACGCTGCCAAGGCTACTCGGTCCTGAGTAATAGGTACTATTGAATAGTCTAGGAGATCAAGAATCGAAATTGGCTTCTGAAAACACAAACCTTGGAGCTGCTACTGTTCCCCTTCCTTTTATGATCCGCATTGGCCTTTGAACTAAAGACCTTGCCTAAAAGGCTTCTTTTCTTCGATTCAGGTTCAGTCATCTTAGCATCTAACAGCTGTGTGCTCAAGGCCACACACTCTGCAAAATGAGAGAAAAGAAGGAATGTGAATGTTTGTCAATACTCGGGCTCTGTTCAAGGACCCTGCTGACTACCGATTAGAATACCGAGAGGCTTTTGGGTCGATGCTACCCCTATTAGGGATAGTCAGCCAGCCTACTAGCAGACAAAACAAGAAGAGAAGCAGGGATTCTCAACATAATCAATAAGAACAGACAGAAGAAACCTTGTTACATGGTCGTGGCGCCTGTGGCGTCGAGTGATATGATAGCGAATGCCTGCGGCGCGTAAAACGGTGCATGCGTCCGTGAAAGAGATAAGCTGGAAACTCGGTCGCAATTTACGCATTGCTTCATCTATCCCTTTAAGTGCCCCTTCGGCTCCGTGACATAAGAGTTAAATAACGGGGCGTACTACATATGTAAGATATACCAATAAGACTATTATCCGAGCTTAATACGATTATATGATTGGCTTATCCTTGCATTATTTAGTAATATAGTATACCCGTTATTCCACTCTAATGTCACGGAGCCGAAGGGGCACTTAAAGGGATAGCATGACTCATACTGCAATAAGACCTAACATCCCCAACACTATGATTACCATCCATTGTGGTATCTTTGGCTTTGGTCTATCGGTGAACTATGAAGTTCAAGGATACTACTGCATTACCTAGGCTATACATCCGGAATCCCCTGTAAGTCTTTTTGTCTATACATCAGTTTAGGAGGGCAGAGCTGTAGACTGTAGTCATGCAGGGTTCCTAGGGAATCCCATATGATACGTAAAAATAATACCTGTCCTGCATCTGCAGCCATCCTTATCTGGTAGAACTATGTGTGTATTGATGTATCACATGTAATGAACTTTTTTACTCGACTGCTCGTACTGCAAAGAGCAAGTGTGTCATAATAAATAAATTAATTTGGGCACGCGGGAGCAGTTTCGTCCTTTAGCAATTTTCGTCTTCTTAATATAAGCGAGATAGAGGAATAAGAGGCAGTATAATACCTCTTACCGCGGCATGTGTAAGGGAATCTTTCCGCTCTAATAGACTGTGCTGAAAGTTCTAGCTACCCTTGAATCGACCCCTTCTAGCCGTAACTCGCCTCTGGTGGGAGGCGCCAATACTTCCCAGGCAGAGCCAACAGAGCCTGCGGATACTGTGACACCACGGTCGGCTTCATCATCGGCTCTACTGCCAGCTTCAATAAAAAATGATGATGTAATTCCAGATTTTAACTCAATGGTTCGATTCTTTCGTGCTATGGGAGAACGCATTCAGTCGCTCGAACTTCAAGTAGCAAAGCTAGTCGGGTCGACCACTCAACATGGTGGAAGGGCAACAACAACGTCGCGCCTAAGTCGTCGGGTTTCGAGTACTTCGGCAGCGGTGGACATCTTGAAACTAACTAAAGACATGTTTGAGGACTTGGATCAGAAAGAGGAACTGGTTTATGCCATCGAGATGCTTGTTGGTGACAACAACACGATAGCAGAGGTCCGTATACGGTCAAAACAACTGCTCAAGACGTTTCAGAATGTGATGGGCAAGGATATCATCCCTGATCCGTCACAGAGCATGGTAATAACCCGACCATTCAAAATCCTAATGATTTTTGAGCACCAACTCAGGGATAAAAGAGACGATCTTCAGCAACAGCTGGAAGACCAGACATTCCACGATAGTAACGAGTATCCCGAAGTTACTAAACCTACAGAGCCAAGTGAATCAATGGGGTCGGACAGGAGTGCAGTGAAGAGCTACCTCGATATTTTATTCCAAGCTCTTACTACTGATTTGGCAGAAGACTGCGCAGCGTACTTATCGATGAGGGCACGCTCACAGGAGCTCATCACCTTTCCACAACTTTGGTTCCTGTTCCAACCAGGCGATTTTATCGTCGAAGGTAGAGGGAAATCCGCACAGGCATATTGTGTGTTGAGCGTGCACGAGAAGATCTCTGAAGGCAGCCAAAATAAAGCGGAAGCTTCGTTAGGAAATATCATTATGCTCTCGATACAATGTTTCTATATTGGATATAACGGAAAATTTTTCGGTCCCGTGCCAAAGGAGTTTACGATAAGGTACTTTCATAAGAAGACGTTGGTCACCTCACTGCCCATCATGCCAATCCAATACCTGAGGGAGGGTAACATACAAGAGCAGCTCGTCGCCAGAGGGCAAATATTCACGAAATTCACTACGCCACGCCACCAAACATACGCTGGAATGACCATTGATGAAAAGCTTCCTATAGAGGTTCGTATAGATGATCTTTAATTGTATATGGGCTGAGTTTACTAGCGCGCCTTAGCTTGACGGTGAGGTTATGGTGGATATTAACCTCTACTATCGTGACCACCCAGACATGATTCCGCTGAATTTTGGGGTCATCACCACCGACGAAAATGTACGTTCATCCAGAATGGCTCACCTCTGGGTTGGAAACACTACTCAAAACCCCACAGGCAATCATGCTACGTGATGATAGAAAGATCGAAAAGTATCTTAGCGAAAGGTTTCTAGAGAGGAATGGAGAATTGTTGAACACGTTCAGCTTCCATCAAGATGAAGATACGCGGAATCTCAGCGACGAGCGTCTCATGTTACTGCCAAATCTCGTCTGGGCATTCTACTTTAGAGGTCGCAAGTGGCGTAAGTGCCACCTAGATCACGAGGAATGAGTGATTTAACATTTAGCAGACGCACTCGACATCAATATGATATCCGACGTCATATATTCTCAGGATCCATTTGACTATCTTATCCTACCTGACGGCCATAAGTCGATTATTACCAGCCTTGTCTCCACGCACGAGCCCCAAAAATCAACGCAGAGCGATCGACCTAATAACGATCTAGCTGTCGGAAGGGGTATGCAAAGAAAACAAACCATTTCCCCAGTGGAAAGCTAGGACGACCTCATGTTTCGTGCTGACGCCATTATTTGAATTGTAGGGAAAGGGCTCATTATGCTGTACCATGGCGCCCCTGGTGTAGGGAAAACCTCTACGGCTGGTGGGTGTGAGTATCACCTGGTGATTTCGTGTGTCACTAACGAATTTTCCCAGAATCCCTGGCAGCCTATGCCAAAATGCCATTGTTCCCCATCACAGCAGGTACGCTACACTTTGAACACGGATGATTTGCTGATGCTAATCTACGTCTCAGCAAGCATTGGCTATACCCCACAAGACATCGAGAATGGCCTCCAGACAATCTTCGATCTATCCCAGCGGTGGGGTTGCATCCTTTTATTCGATAAGGCCGACATCCTTTTACAAGCTCGTGACCGATCCGACTTCAAAAGGAATGCCATCGTGTCTGGTAAGAACACCGAATTCTAAATGTTTCTGCGCAATTTCTAATCCCGTCAAAAGCCGTTCTCCGGGCCCTAGAGTACTACTCCGGAATTCTGATAATGACCACGAACAGAGTCGGCACTCTTGACGAGGCATTCAAGTCACGCATACATGTGGTGCTATATTTCCCCCAGCTGGATATAGCACGGTCTTTGGAGATATGGACGATAGCGTTTGACATCCTTAGACATGAAACTAACATTGAAATTGATAGATATAGGATAATGAAATACATAGAGAGACAATCAAAACACATTAAATGGAACGGGCGTGAAATTCGGAATGCGGCCAGGACTGCAATGGCTCTCGCCGAGCACGAAGCGACGTATCAGGGGGGCCCACCTATCCTTAACGAAGACCATATCCGAATAGTCATGGAGAAGGCAGACTCTTTCAACAAGGTAATGTAGCTTCCCGTTGAGAAAATTCCTGGTACCAGACTATGTTCTGTCTAGTTTGTGAACTCTGTTTCATACTAAAGCAAACATCGATCTTCCCGGTTCCGAATGGATTTATCGGAATTCGAACTAACTCTGAAGTCTTCAGTATATGGCTGCTATATATGGAGGCCCAGATTCAATGCAAGCTAGGCTTGTCGGAGACCGTGACGATGATGATGACTGGGACAATCCGACAAATTCCCGTCGTTCTGGCTCTAGACCACTTTATACTACTTCTCGGCAAATTGCGAAGCTGGCGGGCACCTCCAACAGTGATTCAGATTGATGAATTACATAAAGTCAAATATAGTTTCAAGATGCTATTAGGATAGCATGATTAGTCCCACGACTGACTTCAGGTCTTGCAAATGCAACTTCTCAGTGAACCTGACCTCTCGCGAGATTACCCTGTAAAGTCAGACTGATTCACGCCATGGTATTGTCTAGCGTGTCTGGTTACGTTTTGATTACGTGCCGCACAGCTTACAAATCCCCCATACACTTTTGGTAGTGGAAAGGAAGGGTAGAAAATGAGATTCACAGGTGACTCGGGAATTATGGCCGACTGGGAATAAGGCATGTTTGGCTTATGCTTATGTAGAATTTTTGCAGCCCGGTCCTAGAGCCTGCGGTCTTTTATATATTGGCGGCCGGATTGGCGGTGCTCTTCGTGCTTGCTTCTCCCAATTATGGGGAAATTCTCAGTTAAGAGCTCAACGGCCCCTCGCCAGTCTCACGTGCCAATCTGAGAGAATTAACCAAAGACTTTGAAAAGGCTGTGTTGCCCTGCGGCCTGCTGTTGGCGTACAATAGCTTTAACAAGCTCGCAATAATAATAGTAACAGATGTGACAGGCTAGCCAGGAGGCTTCTTAAGCAATGCTGTCGATCAACTATGTTATAGAATATAACGGCTAACCAAGTAGTAGTAGTAGTAGTAGTAGTTATATTTAATGCTAGGGAGCCTTTATGTTATAAAAGACTTTAAACCTTTTAAAGGGTATTAAAAGCGTATTATAGCTTAAAAAACTATTATGTTATTTTATTTATATAAAATAATTTATTTAATAATTTTTAATTATTATTAATATATTTTTTTAAAACTTTTTATTGCTTTTATTTTTAAATAAAAAAGTATTTTTTTATTTGTTTTTTTTTTATTTTTTTATTTAGTAAGCTTAAAGCTTTATTAACTTTTTTTTTTTATATAACTAGTTTTATATAAATATTTTTATTAATTATATAATAATATTTA